>RJWM01018481.1:9367-24006 GCA_004363535.1 Dasyprocta punctata
ATACCTTCCTTCCTCGGTTCCCCTTGTAGTACCTCTTATTGTTTTCTAACTAAATGTCCTTACCAATTGGCCAAATATAGTCAAGTATTTTCTCCTTATACTTTCTTTCTTTTCAATTTAAAAAACCTACATTGGGCAGATTTTTTAAGTCTTAAAAATAATTTTAATAATATTCAGTATGTATGCCACTTCCCTCTCCCCACTATTCCTTCTCCTACTTTGGTGTGGTGGCAGGGACTTCTGTTTGCGTTTTAGGTTTGGAGAGAAAAGTATTGAGCTGGACTTTGACCCAGGCAGTTTGGATGAACCTTGGCAGTCCTAGGACTCAGGTGAGGGTCCTTGTGCGGTGTGACCACCATCAGCAGCAGCCAGCTGTTAATGGGGAACTTCACCCCACAGCGATGTGAACAGTATTTACCCAGGCATCAAGTCTGCTGTGGGAAAGATGAGACACAGGCTGCATATGTGGGCATCATTTCTGCATAGTCCCCTGGTACTCAGCACCATGGTGCTGGCTGCCTGTCTTCAGGTCTCTCTCCCCACAGCCAGGCCCCACCTCCAGCATCCATCTGGGCCACCCCCATTCTCAGAGGAGGAAGGAGGTCACCTGCCCATCCCTCACCTGCCATTTGCTTCTGAGTTTCCCTAGATCCTTGCCTATTGGTCCTCAAGACCTTCATTTAGAAGTAGAGGTGAAAGTCCAACTGAATAGTAACCATTTTTCTCTTCATTTTTCTTCCAGGAGATTCATAATTCTCCTGGGCAATGGATAGCCCTCAACTGACTAGGGGAGAGGGAATGGAGGAAGAAGACAAGAGTAACATATTCATCTTAGTTTGCATGGGTGAAATATATATATATATATATATACATACATACATACATATATATATATATACATATATATACACATAACTTAGATATTTGAATTTAAAGATACCTATGTGTATGTGTAAATATGTATTGCATGCCTCCAGATCTGATCAGGTCTTATCTTTAGGAGACCAGCTGAGAACTGAGGCCTAATTGGCCCCCTCTGTGAGCACAGAGGAGACAGGCAACATGCAGCAATGATGACACGTTGCAGGTTCTGGGGAAAAGTTAACACAGCTGAGATCAGGTTGTTTACCTGGGCATGTACTTAATGGATAATGAATCTTGTGTTAATTGCTTGTACTTGTGTTTGAGTGAATAAAAGCAGGGTGAGCCAGGCCCTTAAGTCTCCTCTGCCTACTAGAGGCAAGAGCCTCCTGCCTGCCTGCATGTTAAACTGACTGCCTGTTTGTCTTTCATCCTCGTTTGCCCCTGGGTCAGGGAACAAACTTGTAGGGCTAGGTTTCCTACACATATCTAACTTTAAAACCCTGCCACAGTTCCTGCTTACTTTTTCTAGGGTAAAGTCCAAACTCCCTTGGGATGGCCTCAACACCCAATGTACACTGCACCTTCCATGGCCAAGCCACCTTGTCACCTCATTGCGGGCACCATGCTCTGTCCTTTCAAGAGACTTTGTCCTTTCTCACCGCTCTGTTTTTCCACAGGCTGCTGACTCTGCCTGTAAACTTCAGCCACCCCATCAGCAGCCTGCCTTGAAAAGTTCACTTCCTGCATCTAGAGTGAACTCACTCTCCCTTCTTAGCTAAGCACTCTTGAGACAGCTGTGCTTAGCACCATGCAACCAATGCTGAATGAACCCTGAGGAAACTCCACCAAGCCCCCAGAGCTGCTGGCTCACTGGTCCCTCATGAGAGCACCTCCCACATATGAGCTCTCCTTTCTCATCAAGCCTCAATGCAGCACCCTCAAAAGGGCATTTTCAGCATCCTGGCAAAAGGTTGCCACTCAGTGTGTGTTTATTGATTGAATAAATGTTTATTGATAGTTCCTATGTATAGGACAATAAGCTGGAAGCAGAGAAATTGAAAGCAATATGTTGGAGGCATTGTCCAAGAAACAATCATCTGTACCAGTGACAAAGTGTCCACCAGAAAAACAACTCATTCATCAAAGGAATCAGAATCTGCTTTGTGTGGACAGCACCACGATTCTTGAGGAAAGCTGTGACTATTTTGCTTGGGGCCTCCCCACTGTCATCATGGGCAGCATGTGCTTGCAATACTATGATAGCCCTTGTAGCAACCACGGTAGTGGACTTCAGACAAAGAGGCCAAGGATCCCTGTTATAGCCTGAGGGAACCTCTGATTTCCACTGCCCCCCAGCCCTGAGCAGAAGGGGATGGCCCCTGCCTCCCTTTCCACACATGTTTTTTGTTTTGTTTTGTTTTTTTAAGTTTTAAAATTTTTAAAAATTTTTTGCCACACATTTATTGTAGTGGGAAATTCAAAGCTGTCTTTCTGATTTCCTACTCTCAGCAGTTTTGCTGTTGGCTGCAACAGGGTCAAAGGTTATTGTCCTCCTAGAGTAAGCAGCCTCCAATTTCTCTCTTCAGTATCGTATTTCCAATGACTTCCTTTTTCTTGCTTTCTTATATGAAATTTCTAACATCCAACCCCAGCACTTGGAACAATGAAATGTTAATGCAGAGCAGACAACTTGTTGAACAGAATCTGAATGAATCGAAGTATGAATCAGGAGCTGCCTTGTAGAACTAACTAAAGAAGAGAGTCAACATTCCTTTAGTTGTTTTTCCACCTAGCAATGTCTCCCTGTGATCCGTGATGGTTTACATGTGGTCCTGTCTTAGCAAGGGACCTCTTAGGTGAGCTTTCTGCCCTAAGGATTCTAGGACTGCAAGGCTGTGTGAGGGACAAGGGGAATAGACGGGGAAGGGAAGAGGTGGCTGGAAGGGGCTGGGTCCAGAACAGTGAAGCGGGAGGACCTACTCTGCAGGGTTAGAAGGGTGTCAAAGAGCCAAGAGCCTGCTCAGTACAGCATCCGGTTTTAAACAACTCTTTTTTTAAAACACTAGAGAAGCTCTCTGGAAAGTGGGAGGACTCTGGCAAGTCTCCCGGGTGAGGAACAAAAGCAAGTCCCCTCCAACTTGAGCCAGAAGTAGGGGACTTGTGGAGAGGAGAGAAGAGGGCATCAAAAGGAGCAGCCACCACCCAGTCACATCTTCCCTGATAAAAACCCTGCTCTGAAGTAAACATGCTTCTGAACACCAGGTGGGTTTTTATTCTTTCAGGCTGTTGTGCATATGCAGGCCTGTTTCCTGTGAGTGCAATGATTCCCAGGTGCTTGCATTTGTTTTCAGAGCAGGAATGTTAGAAGCTATTCATAGTTCTGCTTGCGAAGTCTTTGGGATAATGGGGTGGTGAAATCAGTTTTGCCTTCTGATATTTCTGAGACAGAAACAGGCCTCTCTACAGGGAAATGCAGGGAATCACATTTTCCCCTGGCAGCTTCCTCAGCCCATGAGAGTCAGAGGGCCAACAGTGGCCTTTGGAAACATTTAGATATGCAGAAAATCTGCTCTGGCTGATCCAAGAGGAGGTGAACTCAGGGAAGAAAGTTCCAAGGGAGGATCATGGGCCTTGTGAAGGAGGGAGAAATAGTTACACATTTTTAATCTCAAGGATCTAAAACCAACTTCAAACGAGGTCACATAGACCATCAGCCTGTAAACAGGTATTCTCTTTTCAGGACCCCAACCCTCCACTGTCCCCAGGGCATTCAAGGCATCAACACAACACTCACTTCAGGACTTCCCTCACTTGGGTGCTTAGAATAAAAGAGCTTCCTTATCTGTGGAAGTCGACTGTGAATACTGGATATTTGTGAAGCCCACCTACAAAACCCTTACCAAGGAGCAGGTGACAGAACAGAAATGAATGCTTTATAAGGCCACTCCCTTCCAAAGGCTTTTTGAGAAGGATAGAACACGTTTGTTGCTATAGCAATCCTCATTCTTTGGTGGTTGGAGGATGACGGGGACAACCACTTGCGAAGACTTATATAGGAAAGTAGAAAATGTGTAAAATCTATTACCTAGCAAATCCATTGCTAGTTATAAGAAGTATGTCAAAAATATGGTGAATATTTAAATTTTTAAAATTTTGTTACAGTAAAAGACATATTGCCATGAATCCCCTCAAAATACTCCTTGTGTCAAACACTCTTTTCCCATAATTTTTGCCACTTTCTGAAGCAGTTTTGGAATTTCTTTTTCATTCGTGTCTCTAGTTGAGCTGTCTGGGCTGACTTCATGTCCTGAACTGACCCAAAATATTTATGCTTCATGGTCATTTTGGCTTTGGGGAAGAGCCAGAAGTTGTACCATCTGATGATCTGGTGGATAAGGTAGATGAGGATGTAGCATAATGTTTTTATTTGAAAGAAATGGCAGTAAACATTTTGAATTAATTCAGGATGTTAAGGCAGCCACGAAAGACACTCATGAAAAAGGACTTCCAGAATTGCTTCAGAAAGTGTCAAGAATGAAGGTGCTATAGCCAACAAAAACACCAAAATAAGACACAGAATTTGGAGGCAGATTTATTTAACATCAAACAAGCACTGGTTGTGATCATTCCCAAAATATTAGACCCTGATCTCTGGTGGTCTAGGGCTTCTATGGGATAAGCAAGCAGGAAGTATAGAGGCAGAATGGCTTGTCAATTGGGGATTGATTTACACAGTGTGCATCCTAGTAACCAGTTACATATCACAGTGACCAGCTGTTTCTGGGAGACAGAAGCAACTGAAACTGCAACAGGTGCTATTACCTGGGCAACTGAAGTGTCCTGGCTGGGGTGGGAACATTTTCTGCTACCAAGGGATAAGTGTATTCAAAGTTATGGGAAGCATTTTGAGGGGGATTAATTGCAATGTGTCTTTTACTGTAAATTTTAATTTAAACATTCACATAGGATTTGATCACACTAGTGGATTGTAGGAATCTTTAAAGACTTTTGGTCTCAGGGTTCCTCTATTCTCCTAAATATTACTGAGGACTCCAAATAAGTTTTGTTTAGTCAAATTATGCTGAGTACGCCACACATCTTGGCCATCAGAGAAGCCTCAGTGTAGCTGCACAGGTCTGGGAATCGGGATTCAGAGAAACCCAGGTGCCTGTCCCATTCCCCTACACTGCAGAGCGGCAGCTAGTGTGAGAAGTTCCTGAGACCCCACAACTGGTTTGCTGGGAGGAACCAAGAAGAATGTCAAGAAGAAGGAGTGAATGGCAATCTCAGACCTCCAGCCCACACAGAACAAGTCTGGGAGATATAGTCATGGAAATCACACAGGATAACAACTGAAGTAAAGAAACAACTTCATGAGACTGTAAAACCAATCAGATCAGAAATAATGTCTCAGGTAAAAGAAAAAAATCACAAACATAATGAAAGGATTGCTGATTATATCTAAAAAAGACATAGATAAAAAAAGAGGAGCATAGGAAAATGATGGAAACCTTGAATGAACAATATAGGAAGGAATTGCAATGCATGAAACAGATTCAAAGAGATACCCAGGAAATTAAAAAGTCAATCAAAAGCTGGCAAAACCACTTGAAAGAGACTGAAGACAGACTTTCAGATCTTGAAGACAGGATCACAGCTAGCAATCATGAAAGGAAAACTCTCTCAAAAATAACAAGGAACCAGGAGATAGCAATTCAATGGCTAAAAGATGACACAAAGAAAAATAATTTAAGTGATAGGTATCAGTGAAGCAGCAGGGGTCAACACAAATGAAATAAAAAGACTCTTTATAAAAATAGCAGAAAACTTCCCAAACATGGGAAAATGATCTGGCATACAGACAAGCGAGGCATATAGAACTCTAACTAGCCATAACCAAAGTAAATCTACACCCAGACATATAATAATTGAGATCCCAGAAATTCAGAAAAGAACAGAATATTAAAAGCTGTTAGAGAAAAGAAATAGATCGCCTATAAAGGAAAATCCATCAGAATCATGGCAGACTTGTCAACACAAACCATCAAGTCAAGAAGAGTTTGGAGTGAAGTGTTTCAAATCCTGAAAGAAAACAACTTCCAACCCAGATTAGTGTACCCTGCAAAACTATCTTTCAAAATTGATGGAAAAATAAGATACTTCTATGATAAAGAACAACCGAAGGAATTCATGACTACCAAACCAACCTACGGAGAATGCTGAAGGATATTCTAGAGAGAGACAAAGATGACTAGGTTTCCAGGAACAGCAGCAGGGAAGGATTGCCAAACAGCACAGGCAATTGAATGAAGGCGAAAAGTAGAGGACCAACAGCAGAAAGGATAGCATGGCAGAGATAAACCAATGCATGTCTGTTGTAACCATTAATGAAGATGGCCTCAGTTCACCAATAAAAAGAAACACAGAGAGAGAGGATCAAGAAACAAGATCCATCAATACACTGTGTACAAGAAACACATTTAACTCAAAAGGAAATTCATAGACTGAAAATCAAAGGAGAGAAAACAATTGTTTCACATGACAGGAGACCAGAAAAAAGCAAGGGTAACTTGCCCATCAACCACAGAATGGATAAGAAAGATACGGTATTTTCATACAATGGAAAGTTACCCAGCTATAAAGTAGGATGATCTCGAGGCTCTTATAGGTAAATGGATGCAACTGGAGATCATGAAATGGTTTGGACTCATATGGGTGAACACCAAGTTAACTCCTAGCATAAGAAAATGAAGGAGTTAGTGAGAACCAAAAAACACAATAGATATTATGAAAGTGATAGGGGAGGCAATGCCTAAAAAGGTAAAGTGGTAACCACTGTTAATTTCCTATTATCTTGTTTTGAAATGTTGTATCATTTTCATAATTTTGTTAGGTTTGGTTTTATTCTGTCTTTTTTGTTAGATTTTACTGTGTCTGATGGTATGAGCAGCTATTTTGAAGATAATGAAATGTATTATGGTGGCTATTGTTGATTTCCTATTATCTTGCTTTGAAAACCTATAATGCTTTCATTCTTTTGTTTTGATTGGTTTTATTATGTTTTGTTTTGTTTGATTTTATTATCTGTGATGATATGGACAGTTATTTTGAAAAAAAAACCAGGACATTATGGTAGCTATTGTTGATTTCCTATTATCTTGTTTTGAAGACCTATAATGCTTTCATTCTTTTGTTTTGATTGGTTTTATTCTGTTTTGTTTTATTTGATTTTATTATGTATGATACTATGGACAGCTATTTTGAAGAAAACAAAAGATATTATGGTAATTGTTGATTTCCTATTATCCTGTTTTGAAGTCCTATAATGCTTTCATTCTTTTGTTTTGATTGCTTTTATTCTGTTTTGTTTTACTTGATTTTATTAAGTGTGAGATGATGGACAGCTATTTTGAAGAAAACAAGAGATACCATGGAAGTTATTGTTGATTTTCTATTACCTTGTTTTGAAGTCCTATAATGCTTTCATTCTTTTGTTTTGATTGGTTTTATTCTGTTTTGTTTTGTTTGATTTTATGGAAGAAAACAAGAGACATTATGGTAGCCATTGTTGACATTATGGTAGCCATTGTTTTGTTTTATTTGATTTTATGGAACAAAACAAGAGACATTATGGTAGCCATTGTTGATTTCCAGTTGTTTTGTTTTGAAGTCCTATATCACTTGCATTGTTCTATTGTGACTTGCTTTATTCTGTTTTGTTTTATTCTCTTTAAAATAAATTTTTTTAAAATTATACTGAGCAATATTTCACATATTAAAAGTTAAAATTAGGAATTAAAAAATAATTCAAAGGAGCAATAATAGAGGCTGAGGATATAGCCTCCAGTACTACAAAAAAAGTTTATTGAAAAAAACCTGTATTTTCCAAAAACAAATAACAAATAAATCTTACTGAGGAGAGTGGCATTGCTTTTCAGTTTTGCAGGTCTGGCTTTATGGAAGATGGCTGAATTCTCATATCTGCTTCTGCACTGGTCTGTTGTGTTACCATATATTATGCAGCTGCTGAAAAAACTCTACTGTCCACTTGTGAGAGAATGAGAATGGGGAAGACATCACCTCAGTATTATTATGGAAATAGTTTGGACTTCATAGACTTCATTGAGAAGATCTTAAGAGGCCCACATCCCTGGACCACACTATGATGACTGCTACTATATTGAAAATTCCACATCTCTAAATCGGTGGATAAGTGTTTATTACAGCAAGATCAAGTTCTACAGAGAAAGAGGATGGGAAAAAATGATAGTAAAGGAAAAAAATAATGGAAAATTTCTGATTGTTAGAGAAGAGTTCATGATTTTTTTTTTTTTGGTGGTACTAGAAATTGAATCCAGAAAAGCTCTACCACTGAGCTATAGTCTTCTTTCTTTCTTTCTTTTTTTCTTTCTTTCTTTCTTTCTTTCTTTTCTTTCTTTCTTTCTTTCTTTCTTTCTTTCTTTCTTTCTGTCTTTCTTTCTGTCTTTCTTTCTGTCTTTCTTTCTTTCTTTCTTAAGACAGAATCTCACTAAATTGATTAGGCTAGCCTTGAACTTGTGATCCTTTTGCTTTGGCCTCCTGAGTTGGAATCACAAGCATATGCCACTCTACCCAGCTCTTTATGATTTTTTAAAAAGGTGATGGAAGATGTCAAATTGCTATGACATTTAAATTTTACTTGGATACCTTTAAATAAGTGACACAGTATTTTTCTGATGTTTGACTGTGAAAATATTTCAAATTTATGCTGAAATTTAATCTTTTGTAGTTATTTAAACTTAAGATAATATTCTTATATACCAATGTAAAGCTTTTGAGTGGGTATATTATAGTTCAAAAGTCTTTTGAGGGCATGCTTACAAAAAGCTCAAAGACCCTGGATATCATTTATTATTCTTTTTAACTCTGGATTTTGTGGATACGGCCTAAGAGGTCTTTCTAGTGAACACACACTGTAAATAGCAGGGCACGTATCTTCTAATGCGAAAGTGCACTTAAAATTCAGTATCCTAAAAAAAAATAATCAAAACAAAAATACAATCCCTACCTCTCTTTCTCACAAGCTCCTGGAGAACACTCACACACACACACACACACACACACACACACACACGAAGTCCCCCAAAAGACTTCCACTTCTTTGACAGCAAATCTGATGCAGGTGGTTCATGAACTACACAGAAGAGATATACACATGAGCTAAGTTAGCAATGTCGGTGGTCGTGCTACTGGGAAATCTCCAGAGGTGGGGATGGCTTCAACAAGGATCATTAAATCTCAAAATTCTGTTTGAAGTTTGTATTGCTGTAGTGTAAGTCTTCATGGACTAAATAGCTTTTGGCAGAATGTACTACATGCACAAAAGTCTTAGACAGGAGTCTGATTTATTTTTGGAGGAGATCAAGCCAAGGCCTGAGTTCCACATCTGGATGCGGGCATAGGACAGTACACATAGGATAGCAGAGTGACTCAAACTGAAAGAATCCAGTGGGAGCAGATACTAGGAGCCAGAGATGATTCCCACCAAGAGCTTCAGCCAACCCACCCCTCACCTGGGAATGTGTGGATCCTGTGGTTCTGAGCCTTCCAGTGGGCTAGGTCTGAGGCTAGCATTCTTCAGATCTGCATTTGGCAATGTATGATGAGCTGCACTTGCTTATACGTCCTCTAGTATGAACTCCCTGTGGCATCTCCCAGCTCCTAGTGTCAAGTTCTCAGTGACTGCAGTGGGCAGGAGGGACTAAAAACCTGTGCAGGCAGGTCTGTGAATGACCTCAGGTTACCACCACCACCAACCCACTTGGTGCTGGAAGAAATGGAAGAATGTTTCCATCGCCCAGTGAATGCTCCCCTCAAAGGTGAGCACTGGTGGTGGGAGGGGCATGTCATCCTGCCAGGTGAGGAGAGCACGCATCATGTGGGATCTGGGATTCTAGCTTGACAACCATGAGTCAGCCTCCAGTTGATGGGGACCAAGCCTCCCTTTTCTCAGGGCTTCTAAGCTCAGCTGGGTCCTGCCTAGGTCAAGTATGTGGGCGGGGCTATTGCTCAGCATTGGCCTTGGGACTAGCTTCTGGGAAGTGGCAATGGCACCCACGTGGCCTTGGCACCCTTTCAAAGGCTGGTGTGAGATACTTATCATCTAGTTTTTGTGCAAGGCCCAGGATGAGAGAATGTAAAAAATTCTAGTGAAGCCAAAATGTCTTTCTTTCTTTTTTTCTGTACTTATTGAATAAAGTTTTATTTTAAATTTTGAAAATAAGCAAGTAAAAGGCATCAAAGTACACAGCATTTTGCTATTATACTGTGGATAATTTTTACAAAAGACACAATTCCTTGCCTTGAAGGAGATTATTGCCTTATAGAGTTAGAGCAAACTGATTTGGTTAGAGTACGTTACAAGTTTATTTTCAGGAGCTAGGTTGTTGAGAGTTTTAGGAGTAATCACTGGAGTATCTGAATATTATCCAGTAGCTCCTTCTAAAGACATTATTTATTGGCCCACCAAATAAATGTAATGCGGTTATGGGTTGAAAATGGCTTTCTTTGAAGAAGGCTCAAACTCTAGGCACGGTGCTTATGCTTCACCTTGACCTCAATGAAGGAAAATGCAAGCATTAGTTCAAAGCAGCAGAAAGAAACAGATACCTTTTGTGGGAAGTTATAGGGCCAACTCCAAGAAACTTCAAGAGACAAGGGATGCAAAGAAAGAGAGGGTCTGCATTTTATCTTTTTAAAAATGATTCTGCTGTCATTTCTGAAGGCCTCAGAGCCTGATGCCACATCACATGGTGTATCACAAGGGCAAGCTAAGGAAAGGTAAGAGCCAGCAGTGTTGATGGCCACTGCAGTAAAATTCTAGAGATTTTACACTATAATGGGGAACAGGGAAGCATTTAAGCATGTAACAAATATTGAATCCCTGACAAAAATCTATAAAACCTCATAATTCTCAACTTTCATTTTAATGCAACTCATATAACCTTCACCTGCACAATTCTGTCTTATGCGTATTGTCAGATTTTGACAATTGTCTCATTTGTGTGTATTGCCTGCCTCCCCAAGAACACCTATAAGAGTACATCCACTTCTTCGTATTCATTGAGTCTATATATGCAGATTCAATCAATTGCAGATGAAAAATAGTTAGACAAAATTTGTGTTTGCACTAAACATGAACAAACATTTCTCCTGTCATTATCCCCTAAACAGTACAGTATAACAACTCTTTACGAGCGTTTATGTTGCATTAGGTGTTATGAATAGTCTAGAGATGATTGAAAGGTAGGGGAGGATGTTTACAGATAATATTAAAAATACACCATCTATGTAAGTGACTTGAGCATACGTGAATTTCAGTATCCATGGGGAAATTCTGGAATCAATTCCTTTCAGGTACAGAGGGACAATTGTGTTGCTGTTATGGGATAATCTTTAATCTTTTAATTCATTAAAACAGTAAGTTCTTTGCAAAACTGACAGAAGAAATGAGGCTGCATTTCTTATCTGTTCTATTAGTTTTATGTCCCCTCATCCCCACTCCTTGCAAGAATGGTTCTGTCTTTCCTGGGTCGCTCCCTTGTGGTGAGCCCAAGAAGCTTGGGTTCTCAGAATGCTTATCTGAACCTCAAGGGTCAGTCATGGTCTTTTGGGTCACTGATGCCAACTCAGACACAGGCACGGACACTGCAGGACTTCTTGGTCATTTCAGTGCCCAGAGAGCCTGGATGGCTTCCAAAGTCAGAGGGGTTAGAGCATGGACAACCAGAGAAGGTCTTCCATGTATTGTTACCGATGGACTATAACTTCATGGTCCTACTTGTAGAGCCCTAGAGCCTGTCCTAGTAGTCTCCTCTACATGCTGGAGGCTGGGACTTTCCTTGTTCTTGACCCTGGAGTTTGTGGCCAGCAGCCCCAGTACAGTTCCTCTACTGGCAGATGTTCTCTGAGCACGTGGCGGGACACGTGGAGATAGTTCTCTTGTCTGAGCTTTGCCTACTGAGGACCACACTTCTCTTCCCCTGCTGCAATCCCGCAGGGGACAAATTCCTCTGGGTTTCCTTAGAAACAAAGGCCCAGGAATCTGGACTCTGCTTGGCAGCCAAGAGTGACTCATTTTGGAACTCTGAACTTGAAAGTGGCCCTTCAGTACAAACACGTCTCCCCAGCCCCTATTCAAGCCAAGCTCTGAAAGTATCCTGGTCCTTTTCAGCAGACTAGATTGCATGGTCCCTATGCTGTGAAGCCGGTCATGAATAGCACCTCTGGGTTGTGTCATTTAGGGTTCTACTAGATGCTTTAATGAATTGATACCCAATTTCATGGACCTAATGTCTTAGAAGTCTACTTATCTCTTAAATCAGAGTCCAATGACAGATTCCTAGTCAGTGAGTAGCTTCTTGTCAGGTGATAATTCAGGGGCATGGGCAGTTTCCTACAGATGGCGCTTTCATCCCATAACCTAAAAGGTCTCTTAGCAAACTGGCAGACACAGAGAAGTCACCACTAACACCACCCCACTGCTACTAATGCTATACTATTTCTTCTGCAGATTGGAGCTCCATCCCAACCCTTTTTATTTTTTATTCTGAGACAGGGCCTCACTAGGTCACTAAGTTGCGCTGGCTGAACTTGAACTTGCCATCCTCTTGCTAAGGCCTCCTGACTGGCTGGGATTATAGGTATGAGCCACCATATTGGTTATTTTAATCTTTTCTTTTTTCAAAAAAATGTATAGTTCATTTCAGTTCAACTAAGTACATTGGCATTGTTATATAACCATCACCATCTCTAGAACTGTTTGGTCTTTCTGTCTAAAATTTTGTACCCAGTAAGACTAACTCCTTATTTCTCCCTCCCCATGACCCCTGTCAGCCACTATTCTGCTGTATGTGTCTATGAATTTGGCTACTGCCACTCCCTCATATAAGTGGAATCATACAATATTTATCATTTTGTGACAGACTGATTTTACTTAGTATAACGTTTTTGAGGTTCATCCATGCTATAGCAGGTGCCAGAATTTTCTTCCTCAGTTTGAATATACCAGCTTTGTTTATCCATTCATCAGTTGACACAGTTGAGCTCTTTCTGCCTTACAACTATTCACACCTTTATCTTAATGAGCTTGACCCGCAAGTGACACTGTCATCTCCCATCCCATCCCACAGGAGAACATGTTGCATAGCCCCACCTACAGGGAAGGGGAATCAGGAAATGCAATTCCTGGCTAGGCAGCCACTTCTCAGAACCAATTCAGCCTGAGGAAAGCAAGGCACAATTAGCTGTAATTAACTAGCTGTCCCTACAACACCTTTATCTTTGTATTTCCTATAATAGCTATTTGCAATGGCCTGGATAAAAAGTCTTTCTTTTTTTAGTTTCAGTTCCCAAAAGGACAAAGATTTTGAGGTTTAAAGGCACTTAAAGTAAATAGGTATAGTTAACATCTGTGTGGTCTTTTGTACTTTTCAATGTCCTTTTCATATGATATACTGGTTCAAGTGACTGTCACTTTTGCACTGAGTGATATTTGTAGAGCCTGTAGCTCTTCAATAATTTCAATAAATAGTGATTATTAATCCGAACAGCAACATGAGGTAGGCATTATTTCCTCCATGTACAGAAGAGGATGTTGTACCTAAGAGAGACTAAGTGGTTTGCTCAAAATGACCCAGGTTATAAATGGTAGCCCCATTTCTGTCTATGTACATCTATCATATGGAACTGTTATGGATTAAAAACTGGTGGTCAACTTAACACCAGCTGAATTAGCATAGTGCTGAGTATAGCTGGCCCACCTGAGGAAAGTTGCCAGCATAAACAGAGACGTAGAGAAGAAAAGCAAGGCATTGTGGGTTCTCCTAAGTGTTGCTGTTTTGAGCCATTGGTTCTCCTGGAGGAGCTTGTTATGTTGGCTTCCCCAATATAGATTCAGCCCTTATTGTCGGAGGAGCTTGGTACCTTGTTGCTGATGGTGGCTTCAGTTCACTTTGGGGGAGCTCTGCTCCTCACATTGATCATCGCCTCCTGGCTCAGGAGGGGAAGATATGTGCTGTTTAATCTCCAGGAGAAGCTTGTCATGCTGGCTTCCTGGCATGTACTCGATTGTTATCATTGGAGGCGCTCGGGACCTTACTGTCGCTGAGGATGGCTGTGGTACTTTTCAGGGCAGCCCTGCTCCTTATTTTGAGTGTGACTTTTCAGCTCCAGTATAGAACCCACAACCTACTGGCACAGCTCCTTCACCCCACTGGCATAGACTTTCTAGCTTCCACTGCTGACCTTTGGCCTTCCCAGCGCAGATCCATAAAATAGACTGGCATGAGTCCTTATTGTGGGCTCTTAGATTTCCAGTTGGATTTGTGGGAGGCATTTTCATGGGCTCTGGGTCTTTAGCTGGACTCCTGTAGGACATTGCAGTGGGACCCAGGCCCTTGGCTGAATATTCTGGGTCTTTAGTGTTGTGGACAGATTTTCCTGCACTTTCTTGTGTTTAACTCTGGGTGACCATCATAAAACAGTATCAGAAATTCTGTGCCCTGTATGCAATTGTTCCCCTTGTAACCCCTGACTATAACAGGAACCATCAAGGGTTTGAAAATAACCTTTATGTCCTTCAAAGGAAATGTTTAGCCCTCAAACCAAACTCTTCTCTCTGAGTGCATTAGAGGCAGTGGGTTGAGCCACTTGGAGAATGTGGCAAAGGAGGAGAGAGGTCTCTTCATTCTCTGTTCCTGGCCATAGAGGGCTGTTCAGATTGCCCCAGAAGAACA
>RJWM01018481.1:24106-41194 GCA_004363535.1 Dasyprocta punctata
AAAAAAAAAAAAAAAAAAAAAAAAAAAAAAAAAAAAAAAAAAAAAAAAAAAAAAAAAAAAAAAAAAAAAAAAAAAAAAAAAAAAAAAAAAAAAAAAAAGCACAACAACAAAAAACAATTAAAAAAAAGTGCCTCATAAAACCAGTGAGATAGGAATTTGAACAAATAGCTCTCATACAGTGTGAGGAGGCATATAGAGCCTTCAAAGTACTTTGGAAATTTGGGTGAGGGGCAGTTAATTTTGTCTGACATGTTGTGTAAGTGACAGCAAAAGGCGAACTGAGATAAATGTAGATGGCTAAGAGAGGATTGGGGGAGACCTATTTTAGAGGGAAGGTAAAATAAAATCTCAGTGGTATCAAAAAGCAAAGGGTATTTGAGGATGAAGAGTAGGTACAGTGGGGCCAGAGTATGGGCGGAGAGACAACGCAGGCGAAGAAAATTGAAGGATAAATGAAATGAAGCAAGCGCTGAAGGGTCATGATTCAGCAGATTGGGCGAGGTGATTTTTAAAGCATAAGACTAATTTTGTCATCAAGCTGCATGAACCTGGGACACAGAACTGTGTTTATTCTTTAGAATATTTCTATTGATGAATTATTAATTTTAATTTTATGAATTTCATTATATTAAACAATGAGTACATAACAGGAAAAAATAACAAAAATAAAGTATTTAGCTTTTAATGTTTATTGAATGTTTATGAAAAAGGCAGTCATTTTTCAACATCAACTGATTTTTGGTGAACAAAGTCTAAAAAGAGAACATGAGAAATAAATTCCCTTATAAACTGCAATGAAAATAGCAATAGCACTCTACAAAAAAACAATTTTTACTTCAATTATCACACCTAAAGCAGTCTGCACACATGAGAGCAGCACGCTTCATACACACGCATCGGTTACACAGAGAGCACATGTCTTTTGCTTTCCTGGCTTTTGTAGGACAGACTTGGCATGTCAGTAGTCTGGCTGTTTTGTCAGGAGGTTCTTATTACATTATACAGTGTTTAGTTAACAGGAACATAAAATATCAATAAAATAAATTATTAAATTCTTGATATATATTGTGCATTGAGAATAGACATCAACGTTTTCACATCAGCTGTGTACTTGCTTACAAAACCTAGAAGATAACATCAGAAGTGAATTCTTATATGAACTACCATCAAAACACTGATAGAACACTGTCATAAAAATAAACTTTACTTCAACTCTCACACCCAAGGCAGTCTTCACACATGACAATTCCATGTTCCATGCACACGTGACGCTTATACTGACAGAATGTGTGCTTAACTTTCCTTTTCTATGTAGAAGTCTTGCCACCTCTCTTCTCTTGCTGTTTTGTCAGGGGCTTCCTACTATATTGTACAACATGCACTTAACAGGGAAATAAGATGTCAATAAAATACAATATCAAATATATAATGAGTGCTTAGAAATAGACATCAACATTTTCACATCAGCTATGTACTTGCTTACAAAACATAAAAAATAGTATCAAAAAGAAAACATTATGTGAATGACAATGTAAACCAAAGTCTACCACAGAAATAAGGTTTGCCTCAACTGTCACACCAAAGGCAGTATTCACATGTGACAGCTTCATGTTCTGTACACAAGTAATGCTTACATATACGTATTGTCTTCCTGTACTTATAGAGCACAGTTTTTGTTTTCCTGTTGTCATAGTAGGTCTTTGTGATGCTGCATCTGCCTGTCCATCTGCCAGCTCACCAGTATGCTCCACAATCTTTTTTTTTTTTTTGCGTAGTTCCCTGAGCAGAAACATTTTGTTTTACCTCTGCTGTAAATGATCTCTTATGAACTCCAGTTCCAGTCCTCTAAGAAAATGTCTCCGTGATGTTTTGCACTTGTTATTTTCTTTGTAGACTACCAAACAATTTATGCCATGCATATTTAGGATAGAGTAAAACACAACCACTGGCCAATGCTTTGTGTTTCAAGTGACCTCATAGTTGTTGCATAACTCATCAACAACATCTACTCCACTTTCAGTTTTGCTGAAAGTTTCCATTTCAGGCTTCTGTTTTGTTGAGGTTTCCCTAATGCTGTTTCTTTTTCTTTCTTTCTTTCTTTTTTTTTTTTTTTTTTTTTTGTGGCTCCAGGGATCAAACTCACAACCTCGCACCTGCCAGGGCAGCTGCTTAAGCCACTGAGCCAACTCCCAGCCCTAGTTTTTTGAGACAGGGTCGCACTATGTAGCTCAGGCCGGTCTTGCGCTGGCGTTGTAGCCCAAGCCGGCCTCGAACTCACAACGCTCCTCCTACCTCAGCCTCCCGAGTGCTGGGATTAAAGGCGTGCGCCACCACGCCCAGCTCCTAACGCTATTTCCATAATGGTAAACTATGACATTGACAGTACCGTTTGTTTCTCTTTGCCATGTATGAGGCCAATGTTATATCTTTCTGAAATCCAAAGGCTGTACTGTACAACTCTCTGTTTTGAAATTGCAACATTTCATTTAAAATTTCTGCTTAGTTCCTGTGTACAGTTCCTGTGTTGGTCAACTCATACTGTGTTAGCAAATGTAACGTCAACTGGAAACGAGTAAACCAATTGTTGAATGTCACATTCCAATTAGTTTGGGAAATGGGAGCATCAAATCTGTTTGCAACATCATTCGTTTTATTACTATATGAATAAGGACCTGATGGCCGAGTTTCAGGATAAATGTCTAAACTGAAAGCATAATAAGTTTTCACATCTACAAGGGCATAAATTTTCATGAAATATTTTGACCTATTGCTTTTCCATAAGTCTTTTGCATTCCTGCAATCACCATAAGGAATTTCTGCTAAGTACAGCAGGCCTATGAATGTTTTCAGTTCAGCTAGTGAGCTGTTATAATAAATACATTTTGAAGATGGTTATTGGTGCATACAGAAGGTTTCACTTGCATTTCAGCCTTTGTGTATTTCACAACATCTTGTAGCATTTTGTCTTTTACAATTTTCAACATCCAGTGGCAGTGTTGGCATTCTGTCCAATACGTTTCATGCCTGCCAAGACCTTCACTGTATTTTTGGACCTAGTTCTACCATTGGAGTGTTCCATTTGGTTGCATGGCCATTTCTCAACATTTTGACTAGTCAAATATGTACTCAAATGGCTGTTTTCTTTGTTTTCTGAATCAAGGCGGTCTGTATTCCCTATATCTGTTTCAGGGAGTCGATTATTACCCCATTTCACTGTCAGAGGAACTTGAATTCATAGGGTCAGTGTCAAAGTTATCATCATCATCATCACCCATTCACACCACTCTTCTGTTATGAAAGCATGCATTTTACCATAATGGATCATCTTTATCATTTATCCACAAATAATCTGATAATTTACTTTTGATCTGCTCCAAAACTTGCAAACGTGGTTTTTCATGTGCCATTGTACTGAATTCAACTACTTCTGCCAGAAAAACCAAAATAAAACTTTTTTTAAAACAAATCCTGGAGTGATGTAAGTCTAATTGACCCCCTGTGATGGTTGGGTAAACATACAGAAAACCAGTTAGCCACAGCATAAGGGCTGGTCCAAATTTCATTTTGCTACTTTTGTACACAGGCTCACTTCTTGGCAGTCATCTCACCAAGTGGGTAAACACATAGATAACTTCCTGTATCCCTCAGGGAAAGGTACTGAGATACACAGCCAGTTACTGTAAGTACGAATTTACAATAGAAAAGTAAGGGATGGGTCTGGTGGACCCAGGCTTATCCTCTGAGGAGTAATAGAATCAAACCATCTTTTGCAAAGTTTCCTCTGGCTGGGGTGAATAGTGAATACAAACTGAAGCTAGCCTATTTAATTCCAGCCTCATTCATTTTCAGAGGTCCAGACCCCCCCCTAATACCACACAGCAAGCTAACTTTAGGCAAGGTGCAGGAAAGAACTCCTTAAGACACCCATTTTCCTACAGTGAGAGCCCCCTTGGTCTGTAGGTAATGAGGGGTTGCTGAGAGACTTTCCTTGTTTTTGGTTTGTAGACTAAGCCAAACTCCAAACTGGGTGTCGTGATGCCAGGGACACTATCTGACATGTGGAAGGACAGAATTAAACCCAGGACTAATGTGGCTTGTCCCTCAGACTGAGTGTACAGAAGGAGGCAGAGGGGGATGGAGAAATAACATAGGAGAGGTGACAGCACAGTAAGGTCAGAACCCAGTCCCACTACCCCATGACAAGTCCTCACTGGTACTTCACTGACAGGAGCACTGTCTTCTCATTGCCATGATAACAGATTAGGGTTCCCAGCCATGTTTTTCTATTTTAAAATAGGGGTAGAAGGCAAAGGCATTCTGGGTTGACAGTGGACATGCAGTGAGAAGCCAAAACCGGAAGACAATGGTTACCCTGCTAAGAAGCCAGCCACAGGCAGCAGTGATACCTCTCTCAGACACACTCGGCCCAGGAAGGCCCTCACAAACACCTGTGGATGTGAGGAGGCCAAAGTTTGAATACCCAATCCTCACCTCTGTTTGACTTTGTCCTGATAAGCTTCAGTTCTATCATTTGAAAAGTATCTTACAGGATGGCTGTCATGATTAAATAATAGCATTTAAATGTCAGTTCCATTCCTTTGACTCTGGAGGCCATAGGGATTTGCATTATTGGGGTTCATATTCTTCAAGTGCAGGGAGCTGGGACCTTCATG
Source organism: Dasyprocta punctata (assembly GCA_004363535.1). Taxonomy (NCBI): domain Eukaryota; kingdom Metazoa; phylum Chordata; class Mammalia; order Rodentia; family Dasyproctidae; genus Dasyprocta; species Dasyprocta punctata. The sequence goes on from RJWM01018481.1 coordinate 28,780, forward strand.
CCCACATTCACCAGGCTTTGCTTGCTCAGAGCTCAAGGATGTGAAAAGCAGCTTACTTCAAACTGCCAAAGGTCCTACTTTCTTACTTTTCCTTCCTTGAGGCAATGACACATGCCAACAGAAATGTGTAAAAAATCAGAATGTTGACAAGGTCAATCCCAGAGTTTGGCAGGTCTGAACCCAAACTTAGTGCTCATCATATTCCAGGTGTGTCTCCAGGAGCGCACAAGACGTTATTCCCATGTGATCCATGCATCCTGTTTCTGATGAAAGTTTTTTAAGTTGGACTGCATGAAACTTTCGAGAGGAGCTCATTGTTTAGAACACCTATGTGGCAAATCTTTCTTTGTTTTGTTTTTTAACGCAAGTCATTCTCCTGTAGTGTCAATTGCTTTAAAATTTATGTTTTGTGATTTGCTGTGCAGGACACGTTCACTTATGAATATAGGTATTCTAAGACACACAGTGTAAGGTGGAAACCAGAATGCAATACCGATCAACTCCTTTGTGGCAAGCCATGGAATAAGCACCTTTTATGAATCCATTTGTACAACAAATGTTTGCTAGAAATCCCTGTGCCAACCCAGAGGGCACAGTGTTGGTGGGGACATGTTTCCTGACTCCAAGGACCCCACAGTCTAGTGGCTGAGACAGACAGGTGCACTGCTGTCTTTAGCAAAGTATTACAGTTTTCATGACATTGTGTAGACTGAGTATTTCTCATCTTTGGATGGTGAATGTTTAATAATGATGGTGGGTAAACTGGCCCTCACTGGAATCCATGTCTAATGTTATAAAAGTTTAATAACATCACTATGAATTAATCATAAATGGCATCATCAGTTTCATACAAAAATGTGTTCAGAAAAAAGTTCAGGTACTCCCATCAATATGTGACAACACAAAGCCAAAAGCTCTACTTAAAACTATTACTGTATTTTCCACTCCCATTTTGTCTAGTATCAAAATGATTTCATACTACAAGGAGTGGGGTTCACTAGATCCTCTGGTCCCTGCCAGATGTGGAGCTGTGATGGTGTTCGAAAGTTAAGGCCAAGTTATGACTGGGTCTCAAGAGTCTCAGCTGCGAACACCTCCGCAAAGGAAGCTCCTTGAGATCCATTGGAGATCTTTATCCTTGAGGATAAAAGGACCTTTGAATGAAAGTTATAAGAAAGTGGATTTGGGATCAAAACAAGGGATCAACTATTAGAGTTGAAGTCATCTGAGACTGATGGAGGGAATGGGTTTCCTGTTATTAACAGAGGCCAAGTGGAGGTGTGATTACAGTCAGGGGATTCCAAACTGGTTGGGAGGTTGGCTGAGATGAGCTCTGTAACCTTTTATTCTGAGCCAAAGTCTTAGCTCTACTTTCAGCTGAAAGCAGACCAAAGCTGGACTAGCAGTAATACCTCTTCTGGACTATGTCTTGTCAATGCTTATTGGAGAGAAGGAGCAATTTTCAGAGTCTTGGCTGACCACTGATGAGGTACTGCAGTCTCCCAGCAAAGATCCTCAAAGACCAATGAGGATGGTCTTGGGAGTTAGGAGTATGGTCTTGGAAGCTGGGAGTTCATCACTTCCAACGGATGACTTGGAATCTTGTTCAGTTCACAGCCGGAGACCAGCAAGGCTGGTTTGTCTCTTTCAATTATTATTTAGATGACTATTTAACTCATTCTTAGGCAAGACTTGAATCCAGTCAGACCTGTTAATTAATCGACTCAAAGTTATATAATCATATTTGGACATTTAAATGCAAAGTAATTAGGTTGGAGCCTAAGTGTCAGGAATGTATGCTAATGCACAACGCCTAACCCCCGAAGTGGAGGGTGGAGGACTCCAGGGCACTCCTGTTTCGGTGAAGTTGTTGTAATAATTATTGTTCTGGGCACATTCTGAGAAGATGCTGGAAACATTTCAGACAAGAATGACACTGATTTACCCCAGCCTGTGGAACCATTATATTTGGAACATGTCTGTCTGTCACATTTGGCTAGGTTTACAAATGCACTATCAGGTTCTGTAGGTGGCTTTCCAAGGAGGACTTCCTTGCCCTCTCCAGTTGTCAGCATTCCCTCCTCTCTTCTCACACACATGTGCCATAAGGCCTACTTGGTTTGTGTAGTTTTTTTTTTTTTTTTAACTTAGACTTCTTTCTAGTCCACAGTTCAGCCCTAATGTCTCCTAATCTTGTAATCCCTGCCTAAATACTGGCCCTGCCTAAGGAAGGCGGAGAGGCAGCAGTGATGAGTTGATATGGGAATGGGCAATGTAAATCAATGATAAGGAAGAAACACTAGGTTTGAGTATGAAGTGTTTGTCACTAAGCTCTAAGACTCATCTAAATAGGCTCCCTAACCCATAGGCTCCTCATATTTTCTCTCTCTTTACTTGTGAGGGTTCAGATGCCCTGTCTCTGTTCAGTGCTAAGAACTGACGTGGCAGGTTCTGTTGGGACCACTGGTTTTGTTAGGTTCACACCCAGAAGCCATTACCAGCACTTTCTGTTCTCCTACCTTGTTTGTCTATCTGTCTGTCTATCTGTCTGTCTGTCTGTCTTCCCAGTGCTGGGCCTGGTGAACGCTGACAAGTATGCTACCACTAATCCTAGCCCCAGTGACCATGTCACTCATGTGAAATCACCAGGCTGCCACTGAAGAGGGACACCCCAGGAGGAGTTTCATCCTCATCCCTCTCCCAAAGGGGGAACCTGTGTAGACTCTATAGAGTTGCAAAAGTCAGGGAGGGGCTGCTCACTGGAGGTTGAGTCGCCTGGGCAGTTTTCATCATAAACACGTGGTTGAAATGTGTCCCATGTGCACAAGCATGCTTAGTGTGCCCTGTGTACAACCTCTAGCCCGAGGACACTGACTTCATCAAGGCTGAATGAGACGTCGAGCTGATTTATTCCAGTAGGCTTCATTAAACCTGTAGAAGATGACCCTACACCTGATTTTAGATTCTAATTTTCTCGCCAAGAATTATACTAAATGATTGCAACTGGAGGTCTTGGTAGGCACATTTTACTCGGTGTGGTAGGACTTTTAGATTTACATGGATATAGTGGCAAGAAACACAGGGGTGAAGAACACAGGGGTAAGGAAAGCTTAGCACAGCAGAGCGGAGCCTATAAGCCATTCTGAACCAACTGTTCCACCCTGGGAACCCAGCCCACAGAAACTGCCAAAGATAAGGGCAACAGTTTCCCCTCTCAGGAGGAAGTTCAGGGAAAGCTCATTTCTACTGTGTGCCAGAGTGCAGGGAAGAGGGAGGTTCAGCTGTCCTCCTCATGAACTTCCATCAACAGTGCCCTGAGACCAGTGAACAGGAAGGGAAAGGAAACACTATTCCTGCCCAGGAGCTCTGGGATGGTGATTGCAAACCCTTCAAGGTCTGAACTGTGACTGAAGGATACTGGTCTCGTTTACAGTTATTTGCATTATTCACCCAGAGGGCTCTGGCCAGGACTGTTTTCAGATGACACAGATCCCCAGGAGGTATTTACCTCCTGCCTATGACACTTCTAAGAGTGACTTTTGCCATAGGACCATGGAGACAGGTGATGACTTTTCCCAGTGACATCGCTGAAAATTCTAAATTTCCCAGAATCTGGAGACACTGATCCAGACTTTCCAGTACATACCATTCACAATACTCTCAGATCTGTGGGCAGAAAAAAGGCCTTAGAATGATGAGTATCCTTCAGATAAAAAGAGGAATGCTTTTCCAGTTATGAACTCTAGCTCTTGTCATTGTTATGTGTTTTGTTTTCATTTTGGTTTGTTTCTTCCAGTATAACTGTCACACCGAGCTATATCCCCAGCCCTTTTTATTTAATTTTTTAAAATTTAAATGAAAAAAATTATCACTAGCTATTCAAACTTCTACCTTCAAAGTGTAGAAAAAGGAAATCCCTCCAAACTAATCTCAGTAGAAACAGAAAAAGCATATGATGAACATTAATACCTATTTATGATAAAAACCCAGAAAACTAGGAATAGAGAGAAACTTCCTCAACTTGATAAATACATCTATGAAATACCTACCGCTAACAGATATATGGTGGTGAAATACTGAACATTTCTCTCCTAAAATGGCATACAAAGGAGGTTTGACATTTAACACTTCTACTTAATCACATAACTGAAGGTCTTAGTTCAATCAGACAAGAAATAAAAAGATTGGAAATAAGAAAATTGTCTTTGTATGCAGATGACAGTTTTGTATAATAGATAATCCTAAAGGTACAAGGCTAAATACAAAAATACTATATTACGTTTCTACACAGTAACAACAATTGAAAAACAAAATTTTAAAGCATACAATATTTAGTTAATTTAATGAAAGATATGTAGTACCTTTGTATTAAAAAGCACCAGAAATGGTTGAAATTAAAGAAGATCTAGAAAATGGAAAGACAGATTCAATATTGTTGTCATGTCAAGTTTACTTATAGTGACCTAAAGATTCAACACAATTTCAACTACAGTCCTAATAGGCTTTTGTAGAAATTGACAATCCGATCATATAATTTATATGATGGATATAAAAGGCCTACAAATGCCAAAACAATCGGGGTTGAGGGGAAGAAATCTTGAGGACTCACCCTAACTAATCTCAATACTTACTATAAAACTCTTATAATCCCTGTAGGGTGTTATTTAGGTAAGGATACACAAATAGTTTGATGGAAGAGAATAGACAGTATAGAACCAGATCCATAAATATTTGGTTTATTGATTTTTGACAGAGACATTCAAAAATTTCAGTGGGCAAAGAAACATACATTTTTAAAAATAAATAATTATGGAATAACTAGATAAACTGAATTGTATAAAGTGAACCAGGCATGGTGACACATGCCTGTAATCTTAGTACTCAGAAGGCTGAGGCAAGAAAATCTTGAATTCAAGGCTGGTGAATTCAAGGCCATCTTAGACTATCTAACAAGATTTGATCTCATGAAACAAATAAAAATTATTTAAAATGAACTTTAATCAGTAGTCACACTACACATAAAATTTAACTCAAGCTAGAAAATAAACCTATGTAAAAATAAAATTCTAGAGTTTCAAGAAAAAAAATCAAAGAATATTTTCATGAGGTATAGCAAAACTTTCCTATGTAGGACAAAGAAAAATAGATATAAAGGAAAAAATGAGAAATTGGACTTTATCAAAATTAAAACTTGCACATTAAAAGAAGTGATTAAGAAAATAAGATAGGTAAGCAAGAGAGTAGGAAAATACTCAGTGTCTGTATCCAAAAAAAGACTTGTACCTGGAATATATGAAAAACTCTTATAAATCAATAACAGAAATATTGCATTCCAATTTTTAAAGGATGGGCAAAAGATTTGAACAGAAAACTCATGAAAGAATATGTGTGAATGACAAATAAGCACATAGTAATATGCTCAGTATCATCAGTCACCAAGGAAGTGCATATAAATTGTAATGTGATACTGTTGTAAACCCACTAAATTTGAAAGTACGAAATATGGGACAACTGGATCTCCCTTGTATTTCCAGGAATAAAAATGGTACTGCCATCTCTGAAAACCTTTTGATGATTTTTCTTTCCTTTATTCTTCCTTTCCTTTCTTCCTTCTCCCCTTCCTTCTTTCCTACCTTTTCTTTTCTTCTTTTTTAACTAGGGATTGAACCCAGGACTTTTATTCTGAGCTACATCCCCACCCTTATTTTATTTTATTTTATTTTATTTTATTTTATTTTATTTGGAGACAAGTTCTTGCTAAATTGCTATATTGCCTAGGCTGAGCTTGAATTTGTGATCCTCCTGCCTCAGGCTCCCAGAGTGCTGGGATTATAGGCATGTGACATCATGCCCAGCTTTGAAGACTTCTTATAAAGTTAAGCGAGACCTACCCTATGACCCAATATCCCCACTCATGGGTATTACCAAAGACAAATGAAAATTTATATCCAGAAGGAAACATGTAAAGCTGTTCACAGAAATTTTATTCATAGTGGTCTCCAAATTGGAAATAACCCAAATGCTTATAGGTTAGATAAACAATTGTGCCTTACTGATACAATGAAATACTACTTAGCAATCCCCCAACACATATATATATATATACACATTTATATTTATTTTTACTTCTAAATCTGTGAGTTCATACTGGTGTCCACAATTCCAATCCAGTCACCCCAAGTTTCCTTTTGTCTTTTCCTTTCTCTGACTATGGCATCTGCTACCCTTAATATATACTTCATTGCACAATCCTTCGTGTGTCCACATTCTTCCATCTCTCCCCCATCCTCTTTCCAGGCTGCTGCTCGGGCTCTGGCACTCACCTTGGGCTGTCCTGTGCTCTTCCTGAGGTCACTGGGGCTTGAATACACTGCTCCTGGCCTCTGGGACCATTTACCTTTCCCGGCCTCCTTATAGCTTTAGGATAAATTAGTTCAGGAAAGAAAGGGAATTGACTAAAAGAGGAAAAGTAAAGGATGAATTTGAGTTGTTTATTATTATTTTATAATTTAAACTCATTGTTTGTCTTCTAAAGCTTGTGCTGGGACCTCAAGTTTTACAATCAAGTAGCAGGGAAGAAAAGCAATTCTGTCTTTAAGAAAAGCACTTTCATTTTCCTGAGACCGTTTATTCAAACTGCAGCTAGTTTTTAAAGTGATAATGTTTTTTCTTTTCCCTATCAATAATACAAATAAAGTACTTCCTTATGCCAACTGACAAGTATGTGTGTCACCTACTGGGCTCCTCTGAACTAGGCTGTCCCTTATTTTTGGTGGAGCAGGTGAGGAGGCCGTTAGCCACTAGTCAGTAAGGTAGGGCCTTGAGATCACATGGCACTTTGGTTTGCCAGCAGGGGCAAGGAAATGGGTCTCTGAGCTGAGCCAGACCCCATGCTCCCCAGGAATGTCTTCTAAGTGTCTAGCCATATTATGCATTGCCAACTAATTCCACAAAGCAGTCCCTGCCCTGGCAAACCTGTCTATCCCTGGCCAATCCTTCTGTGAAGGAAGCTTAGGGATGACAGGCTTGGCCAGTGTCATGGGATTAATGGGAAGCAGAGTTCTATTCTGTTCTGTTTGGTTTGGTTTGGTTTTTGGTCCCAGAGGCAAGTAGAAAAGAGTGTAGGGTCTTGATTCAGAAGCCCTGGGTTTATATTCTCATTCCAGTGTGCACTCAGTGTGACTAAACTGACCTAATCTCTCTGTGCTTCAGTTTCCTTAACAGGGATAATGGTGCCTTAAAGGGTTGTTCTAAGGGTTAGATGAGTTAACATATATGAAGCATTTCAGAACTAACGTTAGCTGTTATTTTGAGATCACACTCTGGTCTTATCCTAACCGACCCTAGAAGAAGCAATCTGGTCTGTTAAAAGCTATGATGGGCCAATAACTCACAGGAAGGCTCTAAAGTCATTTATTTTTTTCAAACTAATGTGGATTGTTTTCCTAAGCCTATCAATTATCTTTCAGAAATAAGGAAGTAACGGCTTAAACTCATTTCTGAGAACTCATTGGTTGCCTTGGCAACACTTAAAATGCTCATAGCCATTCGGTAAGGTTTCAGAAAGTTGGTTCTGAGAACATAAGCAACTGACGTTTCTCCATCCAGGGCTAGCCATCTTACTGTTGAACCAATTCATATCCTGTGTTAGGATACTTCCAGGGACAACTGATGAGAAAACCAACAAAAATTGCTTTAGGCAAGCAAGGCATTTATTCAAGCAAATACACTTGGAAAGTCATATGGTGACTTTGATAGGTTTGGGAGCACAGCTGGATACACCACCTCATGTAACATCATCAGTCCTCAGTTTCCCCATACCCTTGGCTCTTTTTTTTTTTTTCCTGTCTCTGCTGCCTTTCTTCATGAAAGCTCTCTGTGTGGTGGCACTGGAGTTACACGTTTACAGTCTCCCCATTTTAAGTCCTACAGAGAGTGTGAGGATCCTTTCTTGGTTCTTCCAGCCAACATTGTAGGATTAACTCTAAATTTTACCTGTTTGGGCCATGAGTCCATTCTTGAACAGTGCTGTGGGGTAGGGGATGAAATTTGCTGATTGACCAGGTTTTAAGGAAACAAACCAGACAGGTGTGTCCTGCACATGTGACTATTCCCACATACACCTAATCATGATCATGGTTGTTGCACCTGGCAGCCCTGTTCAACACTACAAGTGGGTTTTCCAGGTGGAAACAACAGATGTTCAGACAAAGTCTCCCTTAGCCTGTCCTGCAAAAGCCATGGTCACAAGAGCCTCGTCCCCATGACCCATGAGAAGGAACACAAAATCCTTGCTCCCTTGCTGTCAGATATGAAGGTATGGGCCTTCTGTGGTTGTCTCTCCCCACAGACATAAGCATGGATGCACCAGACACTGGCAGAGCTGGGCCTCACCACAGCATGAACACCACCCAGGCTACCAGCTACACAAGGCTTTCTTTTGCCACTGGAGCCCACACTGCTGTGGGCACAACAGACAGGTGTTGGTGTGGAAACAGCTCCTTATCGGGAACCCAGCTAAGTGTCTCAGTTGTCTGTCTTAAGAGTATGGCGAGCAAAATAAAAGACAGAGACGAGTATAGTAATGCATCAATGACTGAGAAGTCAATATTTCTGGATGTGTCCTTCTCCACTCCCAAAGCAGCTGCTATTTATTAGATATACAGTGATAGGTGAGACTAGCAGAAAGATTACAGTTCAGCAGAAGACTCACACTCAAGAGGACATAGATGATCATATGCTAAGAAGGATCTTCTCCTGCAGTATAGTCCTGGAATGACTGAAAATGGTATAGGTGATCTTATGCTAAGAAAGGTCAATGAGAAATCTCAGATGGATGGTACCAATAATCCCAAACCTCCATTTCATCCCATAGAGAAGTATGCAAAATTAGCCACTGTGAATTTGTGGTCTTCAACATCTCCTCAGGTGGGATCACTCTGGGGTGACTGTCCAGTATTGATCACCAGAGTCCTGCAATGTGGGCAGCCCCAAGCCCCCTGGGTGCTAATTTGTTTAAGAGTTCCCCTTTTAGGCTGGGCATGGTGGTACATGTCTGCAATCCCAGCATTCAGGAGGCTGACGCAGGAGGATCATTGCAAGTTTGAGACCAGCCTGGGCTATGAAGTGAGCTCAAGGGGAGCCTGATCTGCATAGTAATACACTGTCTCAAAAAGGGGAAAACAAAGAGTGCTCCCCTCACTAATGGCTTTCCCCTTTCCACTTATGCTGCCTAGAATCACCTCCCCAAGAAACCACACCTGAGTTCCTGTCTCTTTCTGGAAGAACTAAACTAAGAGTCACCTTCCTCTGTGTGTGTGTGTGTGTGTGTGTGTGTGTGTGTGTGTGTGTGCCGGCAGGTACATGTGCACGTGTACATAGATGCTCACCCTTCTACCAAAATCACTTTTTGTTTTGTCTGCCCAACACCTTCTTCCCTCGGAAAATATCCTTCTCCCTTCCCTAAGGAGCATGCAGGCAAAATGCAAGCTGTGACTTACACGGTTCCACTGTTGCGGCGTCGGTGACTGGTCTTAGAGATTTGCAGATAACTCACGAAGGACCAATTGGAATCTTTCTTGAGACATCTGAATTGGAATGGAGAGGCACTCAGGAGTTATTGTGAAGAAGTAACTCATTTTCTGTAAGAGGGATGCTTGTGGGTCTGGACTCCTTTTCAAGTCTGGTAAGTTGTCTCTTCTGGTAGCCCACAAGGTAGTTCAGGACCTGGGATCTGTGAGCCACTGTGTCGTAAATGGACACATCATCCATGGGCTACATTGCCAGAGAGTAGAGATGATTGCCATACTGGTTGTGCATCTCTGCCATGTTCATGCAGTACACAGCACATGCCAGGCCCATGCAGACACTGCATGCCTGTGGAACGCATGGATGTGGATGATGACATGTTTGAGATGAACAGCCACCTAGAGTATCTGAGCTGTATCACCACCTTTGGGGAACTTTCCTTTCAGACCTCTGGACCAAAAGGAGCCAAGCCAGTGCCCTTGGGACCATACTTTTCTCTTGGACCGCATACCAGAGAGAACTAGTTGTTGTTGGGTGTGTACAAAATGCCTTGCGTGTTGTGGCTGAATATGGAAATTTTAAGAAAGCAAAGTGGCCATATGTTGGAGACCACTATGAAGTGGCTCTGAGCAGGATTTAAAATTAACTAATTGGCTTTCTGTTTATCTGTGAGCCTGTCCAAGGCCTAGACCCCTTGCCTGGCAACGGGAGCTGATTCATAGTAAGTGAACCTCTATGAATCACTGGTCCTGGCTGAGGCCTGTAGTGGCCTGTGAGGCCAGAGATACCTCAAAGGGCAAGTTAAGGCCACAGCTGAAGATGCTTGGCTCAAACCCAATTAAGTAGATAGAGACTGCAGCTGCAGACATCTCACACCTGCACGCATCTCACTCCCACCATAAATGTCATCATGGCTATAAGGTGGTTCTCCTAAAATTGGCACAATTTACTACTTGGAGAAGTCCTTGAAGTGACTCCCAAGGTCCTGCTCATTCCCCTGATTTCCTCAGTATCCCCTCTCTTTGTTTGTAATGGCAAAAATACGGGTGGCGCAGTGAAGCTCTTTGTGTTAGCCTTCATCATAGCCTCAGAGTCAAGAACTCTGCAGAAGGTTTTGATCCTCCTGGAGCCCTAAAATCATACCACTTGTCTCATTTATTTAAGCTTTCACCATACACTTGTTTGGGAGATTGGGGATCTAGGCCAGGTCCCCGATAGCCATATGAATAAAAAGTCACAAAGATGGGCTTTTGCTCCCAAAAGATCATCTCAAAGGAAAGACACACACACACACACACACACACACACACACACACACACGAGAACTATGACACAAATGAGGAAAGAATTTTTCAGGGAAACAATTCCTTTGGGGTTATTGCTGGGGATAAAACCCATGACCCCATATGTGTTAGACAGATGCTCTACCATTAGGCTATTCCTTCAGCCCCTGTAATTCCTTAACTTGACATATGTGCTCTCCTAGGATCCTAAGATTAGAAAGGGGAAAAATACACAATAAAAAAATGACAGAGTATTGCTATCCAAGCAACATGGATGCAGTTCATGGTCACAATAGTGGGTGAAGGATGTTAGACACAAAATGCTATGTGAACTTTTTATAAAAGTTCCAGAACAGACAAAACCAATCTAATAAATTTCAGAATAGTGGTTGTTTTTGGGAGAAGACGACAGGACACTAGTAGTTCCTGGCATTCAACTTCCTATATTTTGCTCTGTGTGGTGGTCATTCAGGGATATTTACTGTGTAGAAATATACTGAGGCAGGAGGATCGCAAGTGTGAGCCCAGCCTGGGCAGTAGTGACTTAGTTGGCTCCTGTCTCAAAAAAATAAAATAAAATAAAAAGAGAGCCAAGGATGTAGCTCAGTGTGAAGGTCTGGGTGCAGCCCCCAGTACCAGCAGCACCACCACCATCCAAAAAAAGTGGTACAGCTTACCCTTGACTTGTACATGCATTGCAGTTACACTTCAGTTAAAGTGTTTCTGAAGAGGATATTAGGTGTCCCAGGAGAGGATTTGAAGACAGGATACCTGGCTTGTCCAGACTGCTTTGGCCTCACCCCACTTTCTGCCATTTCCTTGCTAGTGGCCAAGTACATTTTATAAAATATCCCTATCACAATTGCTCCAGGCATTATTGCCCCTCTCTTAGGGATGAGTAACCAAGACTCAGTGAGATCAAATAACTTTCTTAACAATTGCAGCAGATAATGTAGAAATACAGGGAACTATAATTAGAAATGAAAAAAATTGCCTAGATTTTAGATGAACTTGATAATTATAAGTACAAAAACTAAAGGGATATTTATAAAAATAAAAATGTTCCGAGACCCAAGCCTCTTCCCACCCATCAGCACCATTGGTGGACTGTGGGGGGAAAGAACAAGGCCTCACCAAGAAGCGCCCCCTGAGAACCAGTGCCATGCACAGGCTGTTGCTGGCAGGGGGACTGTCTTGTTTTGAGATCCTGTATCATTTTCATTGTTTTATTGGGTTGGGTTTTATTCTCTTTTGTTTTGTTGGATTTTGTTATACCCGATGACATAGGCAGCTATTTCAAAGATAGCAAAATATATTATGGTAGCCATGTTGCACATACTATTGTCTTGTTTTAAAGTCCTTTATTGCATTCATTGTTTTGTTTTTATTGCTTCTATTCCATTCTGTTTGATTTTTACTGTGTCTGAAGGTATCTGCAGCTATTTTGAAGACAACAAGAAGCATTATGGTAACTATCGATTTCATAATGTTTTGAAGTCCTGTATCACTTACACTGTTTGTTTTGATAGGTTTTGTTCTATTTTATTTTCCTTGGTTTTATCCTCTTTAAAATAAAAATAAAAATATAAAGAGTAAACAAAGTT
>RJWM01018482.1:0-40935 GCA_004363535.1 Dasyprocta punctata
AGGGTCTTTCAACAACTTAATTGCACCTATTTTGCTTCCCCCAGCCACCTAATTTTTATCCATGTCCTTAATTGCTCCTGCCATTGGCACCATATGTGTCAGCCCACAGGAACAATGTCGCTATCCTGGTGCTGCAAGATGATCCTCACTCCAGGTGGCTTCACAGTAAGAGGAACAAAGGTGAATAAGAAAGTAATTTATTTTCTAAAATTCAGAATGCCAGCTTACTAATGGACGATTAGAGCTATAAGTGTCATACAGACTAAAATCTGTATCAGTAAAAATGCTCTCAAAACAAATATACTGGTTACATGTATATCAATTTTTATAGTAATTCATAAATTAAAGTCTGTTAAAGTGAGGGTGTAGATTGGTGCACCAGAGTGCTTTAGGAGGAAAGGATTAGAACATGGAAAAATGCTTTTCATGATGCTAGGGATTGAACTCATCCCCAGCCCTTAGAACAAGGAAAATTTTATAATTTGCACATTAATAGCATTAGTAGCCAGTTCCAAGTGAAGTGCACTCACTATGATTTTAAAAGAGTGTTACCATGTACCTGAAAGTTAAGGGATTGTCATTTAATCTTATTAGTCAACAGTAGCCTGAATCTCATATATAAAGGACTATAGAATAATGTTTTAACATACCCAGCTATTTGCTCAAGGATGTAATGCCTGAATCATAGAGATATTAAAGACAAAAATTAAAAACTTGAATCATATTTAGAATAGTGAGCCCCTATGATGGGCTAAGCCTAAATCTATACTCAGATCATTTTGATGCTATATCTTCAAAAAATAATTTCTATTCCACTTTGTATCATGAAAGAAGATAGACATTAATGCTACATTAGTGGTTTTGTAATTTAATTAACTCAACAAATTTTTATTGATTTTATAACATAATCCAGAATCTAAACAAATAGTATTTATTAAAATTAACTTTGTACTGTAACATTTTATTATGTACCTGAAAGACCACATGTAAACACATATTAATAATTTGAATCCATTTGTGCAAATGATATAGATTTGACTATATTTAAATAGCCTGCATTTTATTTATGGTATTGCTAATGTCTTATTTTCCTAGGCTTATGCGACATTCACAAATGCTAAGAAGTTTGAGGTTATGTTGTTGAACATGGATATGATTTGGGGAGGGAAGGTGATGGGAAATATTATAGATTTACAGTAAAACACTCACCAACAGATAGAACACAAACCCACCGTTTACCTCAGTATTTCAAAAATACAAAGAGATGATTGACAGGAGAGCTAGCAATATAGTGAAATGGTTTTGAATGACACCATATCCTTTGAAACAAATTACTATAGTTGTGCCAAGCAGCCAAAAGTCAGTATGTTAAAACAGTATAACTGAGTCCAGGTTAATTCTCAGTAGTCCATTCATTTATTCAGCTTCATCCACCAACATACGTAATAGGCTGTTTGCAGAGATGCATGAAAGTTGGTCCTTGCTGTCGACAAGCACACAGTCAATATAGGAAGCAGTAAATATTTCTTTAGGACACTGGTATTAGTTTTCTCTTACACTATTATCTAGTTTTATTCTTTCTCCATTCATCTTAGGCTTCTATTTACCATGACTTTAATTTTTTGTTTTAATGATGTGCAATCTTCCATTGCTTTCATCACCACTCAAATTTCTCTGGACACATTTCCTGACAGGAAATTCTTCTCTTAGTTTCACTCTTTTGTATTTCTTACTTGTTTTTTTTTTTTAGCATCCCCCAAGGATGCCGCTTCTTAGTTGTCAACTCACTCCTACAGTTTCTGGTGGGCACGGCCTCAGTTTCACTGGAAGTCTACAAAGTGCTGTAAGGGGTTGGGACCCGGGCATGGATGGTGACAGTCATCACTATACCCATCACTACTGGTGGATGTGTCCCTCAGGGGGAAGCTTTCAGAAGTTATGAGTTAAAAAGATTACTAAATTAATTTCAAGAAAAAACTGTCAAAGGGAGCAAGAGAGACAATAACATTATTTAGACAGTTGTTTCATAAAAGGAATTTTAAAATAGAGACGTTTAGAGAAGTTTTTAAATCACATTTTTTCAGTATAAAATGAGGCCCTTTCCCTCAATAAGTTTAATGAGGAGCCCCACTAATCATTTTGGCTTTAGAGTTGGATTTGTTTGAAGGAACAGTGTGCTAACACTGGTCATACAGGGAGATAGTGTGTCTGGTCATGTGCAGGAAATTGGCACTGTGCTTTCAGCTGGTGAACTAAGATATACTTCCAGAGTCCACCCAGTCATGATAAATTATAGTTGTCAGTAATAGTTTAAGGCATGGGGCCGGGAGTTTGGCTCAATGGCTCAAGCACCTGTCTGGCAGGGCAAGGTTGTGAGCTTGATCTCCATTGCTGCAAAAAAAAAAAAAAAAAAAAAAAAAAAATAGTTTAAGGCACGGTATTTGGAATTTTTGTTTTTTGAATTTAAGGGTTCTTTATGATAAGTACTGCTGATCTTCTGATCACAATGTTCAGCAGGATGTCAGCCTTAGATATACATCACTATTTATGTGCCTTTTTAAAAAATGCAGATTACAGACAAGGCCTCAAACCAGACCCACTGAATCAATGTCTGGCAATGGGCTTTGCACATGCACATTTTTGGTCAGTTCCATAAATATGCCTGATGTTCAAGAAGGATAAGAACTCCAAGCTTGGGTGGTTTCCCTTTAGTAACCTCAGTGACAAGCAATTCTGACTGTGAAACTCTGTTTTAACAGTAGTGAAAGCAGATCTGGTATTTGTAAGTCAGGAGGCAGGATGAGGGGTGGTGACACTGAGGTCACCTTTACTAATGGTGTGAACGGGGAAGGAAAGTCCAGGTGAGATAGCTATAAATCCCTTCATTGGAGAGTCTTGGAGGTAATGGGTTTTTGAGAAAAAAGATTTCTTTTTTAAAAGCCAAACTGGGCATTTGGTGGTGAAACCAGGGAGACTGGGACTAAAGTAGGAAGGAGGGAGTAGAAGCAAGTACAAGGTCTCTCTGATAAATGCTTATTGGGAGAAAAAAAAATGCAAATTTGAGAAAATGAAAGAGGTAAAACCAATGAGAAATTGGGTGGAAGAAAACATTTTATGTTCTCATATTTGTATTGGAAAGAATGCAGCATGCGTTAAGAGAACAAATGCTTAAGAACAAGAGGTTAAGGTAGCAACTAAGAAAGGGCAAGTGAAGGAAGGTTCCAGAGATCACTGTCTCAAAATTTAGCTTGGGGAAGTTTGAATCAACACACATTAATTCTTATTTCCTTGTTAAATGAGTTGGGAGTAACCATTAACAGCCAGGAAAGTATTTGGCTCAGACTATGTAGAGTTCAGCTTTTCCAACATTGCTTTTCAATATGACTCTTCAGCCCACAACCCAGCTTCAACAATGATGGATCAGTGACTGGTCTGGACAACCTGAGATGAACCCGAATGGGTGGTCCTAAGGAAGTGCAGGAAAGCCTGAGAAATCATCACACTAGTAATTTCCCTTGGTTTACAAAAGTGGTGATGAGGGAGAATGGAAGCCTCTAAGCTTTTGGGCCTATTAACAACTTGTAAAGCTTTTGTAATTCTCCACAAAGATGGCCATTGATTCTGAACAATGATTTTTCATCACATTTGAGTGCTGAGAAGCTGTTATTTACATTCTCAGAGAAGGTTGCTTTTGGCCTTAAGAGTGATTGATTTTTCATTTTAGTAGAATTCTTTTCTCCTGTATTAAACTCCAGGAAATATGGGGGAGTGCTATGTATTCAGCACACATTGCAAGTAAATCATTTAAATTCGCAAACACACCTTATAGCTGTCAGCTTGCTTATTCTCAGTGAATGGTTCTTTGGCAGTACACATTTAAACTTATGACAATGAATATGACAAATACTGTTGAACTTTAACTTAAGCCATGCATGGGCAGTAGTTTATTATACCTGGCTGCTATTCTTTGTACTTTTCTAGGTGAAGCAAAAATGAACTTTCAGAGAAAATAATCTCATTATGAACAAATGATTTTTTTTTTAAGCTTTTGAAGCAGGATCTCACTATGCATCCAGGCTGGCCTTGACTTTCCTTACTCTTGCTTCAGTTTCCTGAGTAAACAGATGATTTGTAATGCTAGTGAGGTGGCTTCTTGCTTACAGTGTTTATTTATTCTAATCCTTTGTTGCTCTATGAAGGGAGTTTAAAATGCATATGAGCTGGCTTAAACTAATGGTGTTAGTCTTCTACTTTAGAATTAGGCCAAACCAGATATTTTGTTAGATTCTCTTCTTCATTTAGCTGCTGAATTTCCTAGGATAAAGTTAAAATTCACTGGGCCCTTTAAAAATATATAAAATGGATGTGTAATTCACTTTAGAAGCTAGTCTGTAACTTTATCACTTTTGAAACAAAGATCCAAGGGGAGAATTTAGAGTTTATCCTTGGTGCATGCACTCCTTGGAGAGAATGAAGTAAGGCTTGAAATCCATGCTTCTGTTAAGACACTAACCAGGGAAATTGGCTTTACAGTAAGGTACAATGACTCATTTATGACTATTTTAGATGTTGTTCTTCTAAGAGGTGACTGATTACACAGATTTTAAAGACTTAACTGGCAAATTCTAAATGATTTGTACAACTTCACTTATTTATACAACATGTGTTCATTGATTCAACAAGCCAAGTAGCTTCTGTCATGTGTCAGGTTGCCAGTCATGGCTCTCAAAAAAATGAGTGAGATGGCTCCTGACTGCAGGAAAAATCACAGCCTGTTAGGGGAAGTTGACATGCAAAGGGCACTAAGATTAATCACTAGTACTTTGAAAATGTTATTATCTACTCATATCTAAGTGGACATCCTCATTTTCTATGCTGGTGTGGCCATTTAAGATTAGAGCACTTTGGGTTTCTCATATAAGAGAAAATAATTTAAAGAATAAAATAAAAGACCAGCAGTAGTGTTGCCAGGTGTTGGCGGGACCATCAGTGGTTTTCAGATTTTTATTTTCCTGCTTAATAAACTGGCTGGAACAATTCGTGAATGCAAAAGATTACCATTGATTGCAAGACAGAAACAAAAATAAAAGGAAAAAAAACACAGAAGAAGTGCTCCAGGAGAGAACAGTACTTTGAAGGAAAAGAAAAGATACACCTGCCAAAAAAAAAAAAAAAAAAAAAAAAAAAAAAAAAAAAAAAAAAAAAAAAAAAAAAAAAAAAAAAAAAAAAAAAAAGGACCACTGCAAGAACACGAGGCCAGTGGCGGCAAAGTCATTTGTTGCCTCTTGTTACATCTTGTTTGATAGTTGCTCTAGGTGGTCCCAGTTAATCACCTCCTGGAAGCTCCGTAGTCAGAGCCAGGCTCCTTGTGTTCTTGTGTCAGAAGGTTGACATCAGGTGCCAAGTTCAGTGTGTTCTTGTGTCAGAAGATCAGTACCAGGTGCAGGCTTTGGCTTGATCTCATGTCAGGTTTGGGTGTTGCTGGTCTGCACCCATGGGTAACAAGTCTCTTCAGTGGGCAGGTTGGTTCCAACTACCCCAATTATATTGCTGTATCCTAGTTTCCTCCTTTAATAATAGAGTTTTGCAAATGAGGAGGGGATCTAGAGAAGAGATGGATTGTGGGGAAGGGGAAGTAAAAAGAACTAATACATGTTATGTGCATATGCCATCTCTTCATGAGGTACTGCAAACATGTATTAATTTTTAAAAGGAGACTACAACGCTAGTCTTAGAAAAATCTATTCAAAGCCTCATGGGCTCCTTGAGAGCAAAGTGCCTCTACCTGTGAAGTCTTGAATGTGCCCACCTCTCCACACTGGATGGTGGAGACCTAGAACTTCGCCCTCCTTTGCTTTCATGTCGCTTTGCTTGTGAGGAGACATTTCAACTAAAGTGAAGGGAACTTACTTTGTTCAAAGTTCTGTAAAATGAGTCCCCAGAATTATAAAACGAGCTCTGCAAAAACGCAGGGTGTGGAGACTCATCAAGAGGAGAACATGAGGAGACTGGCTTTTCCTTCAACAACCAAAGTGGCCCTAGAAGCCAGTGTGACCTGGGCTCCAACAGTATGCACTTTGCTCCATTGCCCTGCAAGCAACTGGGCCAAAGGATAAACTTTTGGATGAACAAGTTCTGAGGGGGCTTCTGGTGACTACGAGGTTGTGCAAAGTCCCAGTCAATATTGGCCTTATTGCTGCCACCACCTGGAGACCTGGAGACCTGGAGACCCGGAGACCTGAAGATTGGGGCATGGCCTGCAGAGCAGCATTCTCAGGTCAGTCCTTCAAATCTACAGAGGTGTGAGGTGCAGGGCCTTGCTGACCTCCTGGTGATTCTGCCCCAATACTAGAGTAAGAATTTAGATATGTCAAACTGGGTGTGGTAATACGTGCTGTAATCCTAGGACTTGGGGAGGCTGAGGCAGGAGGATCACAAGTTTGTGTCCAGCATGAGCAATTTAGCAACTTAACAAGACACTGTATCTAAAATAAAACAAAACAAAACAGGAAAAGAAAAGAAAAAAGAAACAAGCTGGGATATGACTCTGTGAAGGCCCTAGGTTTAATCCCTAGTGCCAAAAAAACAAAACACCTGCCTTCCCCCAAATAACAACAAACAAACCAAAAAGCAAATGCTGTCCTCATTTTTAACTTAATTTCTTCTAGGCAAAATGCACCCCAATCTTATAGAAGGTTTGGCAGGTTGATGAGGTCTCAGGATTGCATAGAATGCTGAGGGGTCCCTGCAGCAGCGTCAGTTTAAACTCCATGGTAATAACCTGAAGCTTATTTTTAAAGAACCCAAATAGCAGCTTTCATGTACATAACATTATTAAAATATGTTTTATGTGTGTGTTGGGTGCAAAGGGAGAGGAGAAGAGAAACAGGAGTGAATATATAATGAAAACTAGGTTACTATGTTAGATTTCAAAAGTGTCCTTATGAGAGACTAAGGCTATTCTCTGGATATTGATAGAAACTTTAAGGAAAGCAGTGGATAACTGTTATGGTAGTAATTGAAATGAATTTTACAATCAGTTAAATAACTTCTGTGATTAATCACAATGACCAATTTTACAACCAAAATGAAACTGTGGCATGTCTCTATGATTCTTTGAAATGAGGTTACTAGAAATAAAATCTGTTTGAGGGATCAGCTTTGCATTGCTCCTGGCTGAGACTAAGTGCTTTACATAAGGCAGAATGTGGGTTGGGCCCATCTTTCAACTCCACTTGATGAACCTCATGGGTTAATATCGATGAAATAGATGAGACCTATGATTTCTGGAGTAAAGAGTTAGTCTAGATTGCTGACTGAACATTTGTTTATGCAATATAGCTAACCATGTGCTAAGTGGGTTAGATGAATCAGGATGAAAAATACCAGATCTGATCTAAGGCACCTGGAATCAAGTTTGAAAGAGAACTCACATATGCAGTTGATGTGGACACTAACTCATAGGGCCTAAGTACCTGAGAGTGGGACAAAGTTGGAAGGGGGTGTTCTCTAATGACTCACGTTTTGTCAATAAATTTATTTACTGAGAATGATGTGGACATGGTTGAGTGATTAAACTATACTGAAAGCCTAGACAAGTCACAGTGAAAAAAGGGAAAGGGTAGCTGCACATACCTGTAGCCTGGAGTCCAGGCTACTCCACAGCCTGAGGCAGGAGAATGGTTTGAATCCAGGAGTTGGAAACCGAGCTGGGTTACATTGCAAGACCACATCTCAAAAGAAAAGAATAAACAAGGCAGGATGATTATGAACAAGGCATTTTAGGTTGCCTGGTTGTACAGATTTTCTACCATGTCTTCTAGGACAGTGTGGCAAACCTCTAGCACAAGTGCCACAGCTGGGTGTTATCATTAAAAGCGCTAAAAGGTTCACCATCACTGTTCTAGGAGTTGTATAGTTTTTCTTTTAGGCCTGTGACCATGTTGAGCTAGTTATTGTGAAGGGTGTGTTGGAGCTCAGAAAACAGTACTCCAAAAATATGCGGAAGACCAGAATATGCCAGCCCCAAAGTATGGCACTCTGGCATATAGGTTACTGTGATTTACAAAAATTAAGAATCGATACAGCTAAAGCTCTTTCCCTTAAAATGTCTAAAATAAGTAACTGTCATTTTGTAAACAGAAACTTACATTAATGTGGAAAATTTTCATGATTTAAGGTCTTGTGCCAGAGGAGATACTCAGAAATTTTCACTACCTGAGATACTACATCTGTAGGAGGAGGTAACATTTATTTACCATATAGTGCCTTCCCTTATCCTCCTATAATTTATCTCTCTCTGATAATTTGTCTCTACCATCCTTAGAAGCCCCGTGCCCCTATTCCTTTCTATAGCTCAGAATAATCTATTATCAATCATCTGACATCTTTGAATCTCATATTTTTGTGGCACTTCTATGTATGTGCACATAATTTAAATAGTTTTTCTCTTATCTGTTTTGTGTCAATTTAAGAGTTCTAACTTTAGATTAGGTGTCTAGATTAATTTTTTCCATGTGACTATCCAGTTGTT
Organism: Dasyprocta punctata; assembly: GCA_004363535.1. Taxonomy (NCBI): domain Eukaryota; kingdom Metazoa; phylum Chordata; class Mammalia; order Rodentia; family Dasyproctidae; genus Dasyprocta; species Dasyprocta punctata. Next base: position 8,534 of record RJWM01018482.1, read on the forward strand.
CTAGAACTATTTGTTGAGATACAAGTCCCACATCAGAATATGATTTCTATTACTATCTCCCATTTTGTGGCTTGTTTGATCCCCTTTTTGATGATATCCTTTTAAACACAGATATTTTAAGTTTTGATTAGTCCAATTCATTTTTCCATTATTGATTATATTTTTACCGTTGCACCTAAGAAATCAATACTAACCTTAAATCATTTTTTCCTAAGAATTTTATAGTTGTACCTCTTAGATTATTTTGAGTTAATTTTCATATATGGTGTGAGGTAGGGTTGTAACTTTTCTTTTGCATGTAGATATCCAGTTGCCCCAGCACAATTTGTGTTTCCCCTTAGTAAAAAAATATATTGAACCTGAAGACAGGGGTATGTTTCTAAATTCTCACTTCTATTCCACTAATTCTTACTTAAACTAGTACCATACTCTGTTGAAGAGTGTAGTTTTACAGTATGTTTTGAAAGTAAGAAACTTTTTTCAGAATTGCATTTCCATATGAATTGTATGATCAGTTTGTCAATTTCCACCAAAGAAGTGAGTTGGGATCTTGATAGCGATTATGTTGACTCTCTTAACAAAATTGAGAAGCATTAGTATTTTAAGAATAAATTTTTTAGTTCACAAATATGGAATTTCAGTTTTAGAGTTTTAAAATTTTTCAATGTGTAAGTTTTACATTTTGTGTCAGGGTTCTTCAAACAAATAGAATATATATATATTTTCTACATATATATTCTCTCTATATATTCTGTACAAATACAATTTTTCAAACAAATAAAACATACATTCTTTATATATTCTAAACAAATATGTATGTATTACAAATATGTATATATTACATATGTATGTGTGTATATTACATATATATATAAAAGGGATTTTTCCTTACAGTTATGGGGATTGTAAGATCCCAAAGTCTGATGTCTGCAACCTGAAAGAACAAAAGCTTGTGGTATAATTCATTCTGAGTCTGAAGACCTGAGAGCAAGAGGAATTGATGATGTATGCCTCAGTGAGTCTTAAGGCCGGAGAACAAGGATGGTGCTAGTGGCTGTGATATAAACCACAGTGCAAGTCTTAAAGCCTGAGAACTAGGAGCACCAATGTCCAGAAACAGGAGAAGATGGATGTTCCAACTTAAACAGAAGCAAAATTGTCCACCTGTTGCCCTTTCTTTCTATTCAGGCCTATATCCATCCACATTAATGAGGACAATGTTCTTTACTCAGTTTGTTGATTTAAATGCTAACTCTTTTGGAAACATCTTCACAGACTTACATTCAAAAATATTTTACCAGTGATTTGGATGTCCCTTAGCCCAGTCAACTGACACATAAAGTTAACCCTCACATACTCTATTTGCAAATTTTTCCATGTATTTTTGATGCTATTACAAATATGGTTATTTTTTAATTTTAGTTTTGTATTATTCACTACTGGTATATAGAAATGAAATTGATTTTTTGTGTATGACTCTTAACATTAATTTTTATAGCTTTTTAGTAGATTCCATAGAATTTTTCTACATATATGAAGATAGTATTACAAAAAGTGCTTTACTTCATACCTTCCAATTTAGATATCTTTTATTTCATTTTCTTTCTTAATTGCCCTGGGTAGACCTTCCAGTAAAATGTTGATGAGATGTGGTGACAGTGGACATCTTCCCTTGTTCCGAATCTTAGGAATAAAGTAGTCTTTCATCATTAAGCATTATGTTAGTTATGGTGGTTTTGTTGATCAAAAATACTTTTTTAAATTTAAGGTTGAGGAAGTCCACTATACCTAGTTTTAAGTATTTTCATCATGAAAGAGTATTTGTTGGATTTTGTCAAACTTTTTTTTTCTTCATTATCATGTGACTTTTGTCCTTCATTTATTACTTGGTATAGTATATAAATTTGATTTCAAATGTTAAAGAAGCTCAGCATTCATGGGATATCTCCTACTTCATTGAGAGTTATACGTTTTACTTCTGGATTTGGTTACTTATATTTTGTTAACAATTTTGGCATCTATATTCATAAGAAATATATCATTTTATTTTCTTGTGATGTCCTTTGTTTGGTATGTAGACTACATGAAGCTGTCTTACAACTTAACTATAGATAAACAACCCAATAAAAACCCAAACGGCAGTTCTTTAAAGAAAATGGTTAAAAGGTTAACAATAACATGAAAAGATGCTAAATATCATCAGGAATCCGGAAAATGCAAATCAAAAGTACTTCATACTCACCAGAATTTCCGTTACCAAAAAGTGTTGTAGGAATATGGTAAATGTTCATAACAGCATTTTTTTTGCAATAGCCAAGAAGTAGAAATACTCCACAATTCTAAGTGATGAATGGAGAAATGTGGTGTATCCATACAATAAAATGTTATTCCTCAATATAAAAAAATAAAGCACCAATACTGGCTAGAAACTGGAGGAGCTTGGGAATCATTCTAAGTACAAGAAATCAGTCACCAAAGCAAAACAAGCTTGGGTAGTATGAAATTCTGTTTAAATGAAAGACCCAAAATAGGCAAATCTGTAGAGACAGAGTAGTGGTTGCCTAGAGTCTTTTGAGATGGGGTGATAGGTGGGGTTAGAGATAAGGTTGTGGGGAAATGAGAGTTTGCTAATGGAAACTGGATTTCCTTTTAATGAAAGTGTTGAATGAAAATGACTGCCAAAGTGGAAGGGTGTTGTGAGATCATAGAAAAAGGTAGATGAACTCAGAATTTCACAAAAGTGCAGTTTATTAAGGACCCATGGACAGAAGCAAGCCTTGTGAATTGGCAAAATAGGAGAATCTCCTGCACTCCAAAGCAGAAGGAAGAGGTTTATCTGTTTATCTGCTAAGCAAGAAAAAGGTGGCCTTTGGCCAACCAAAATATACTTAGGCTTTCTCAAAAATTGTTAGCATTTTGAGCATCATTTAATAAGTGGTCCAGGCATCAGTGGCAGCACAATATGCTGGGATAACCATCTTAATGACTTTATTTATCCTGTGGGACTAGGAAAGCATGCTAGGGTAACCTGCTTGGCAAAAGAGCAAGATGGCTGTAGTCTTATCTGGATGGAACCCACAATGTTCTAAACTTGATTTTAATGATGGTTGCTTAACTCTGAATATGTGAATAAAGTCACTGAATTATACATTTAAGCAGGCGAATTGCATGATGACATAAATTATCTTAATAAAGTGGATATATATATATATATAATGTATATATATGGATATATTATCCTGCCAATTCTTAACATTCATGATATTGCTTGATGATTACAGAAATCCTGTGAGAGGAGATTATTATTACCTCATTTTGTCAATGAGATGACAGACTTAGGATTTAGAACTTGTCCCAGGTCACATAACCTGTAAGTGATGCAGGATTCAAGTCAAGTAGTACACTTATCGAATTCAAGGTTAACCATAGACTATCTCTGTCTTAGTTACTTTTTTTCTCATCGCTGAGACAGAATACCCGATTCCCAAAATTAGGAAAGGAAAGCTTTATCTCTTGCAGTTCTCTGGGGTTTCAGTCCATACTCACTTGACTCCAAGGCAGCATGGCATGGTGGGGCAGCCATTCATGGCAGCTGCCAACAGCAAGGTGAACTGGCAAGAGAGAGACACACACATCTTCCTCTTGCCCTTACACTGTATGTTGGCTCCAACCCTGGACAGGTGCAGCACTCATATTCCCAATCCCAATCACAAACCAATCACAAATGCCAGACTCAGTCCTGTCCAATATTACATGAGGCTTTTTTGGGGGCCATCCGACTGACCACACTATAACATTCCACCCCTGGTCCCCCAAAGACTCATGTACATCCTTTATACAAAAGACATTTAGTCCATTTCCAAGAGTTGCCACAGTCCTAACAGTTTCAGCATTGCTGAAAAGTCCAAGTCCCAAATCTCCTCCAAGGTCTACGGCAAAATCTTAACTGTAAGCCCCTGTACAAATAAAAACAAGTTAAACACTTCCAAAATGAAAAGGCGCAAGATAAACATCACCATTCCAAAAGTTGCAAACGGGAATACAATGCATTGGAACCAAAGCAAGTCCAAAATCCAGCAGGGCAAACATTAAGTCCTGGAATTCTACTCTCAACATCTGAGGCAATCAGTTACAAGTTCCAAAAGGCTTGAGTGATTCCACCCCCACAGCACTTGCAGGAGTTTTAACTTCCATAGCTTCTCTCTTAAACCCACTCTGTTCAGTGTTTGTAGCTTTCCTTAGATGATATACATTCCTGGCTTTTTCAAACTTTTGTGTTTTCCATTGTACCCTAAACTTCACCCTTACATCTTTACATATTGCCCTCTGAAGATGGAGTGGAAGCTTCCTTAGCCTTAGAATTTGTGCCTTTTACTTGCATTTAGAGCCAGCCCCACATGGATGCTGCCAACATCCCCTGCAAGCTGGAGCAGTAGTCCGGCTTTCCTCTCTCTTGGTTAAGGGTCAAGTGCCTGGATTGCTGAGCTCTTTGAACCTGATTGTGAGGAACAGTGTATTGGGTGATATACTATGTACCCCCAAGTCCTCATACTTTTGATGGTGATGTGAGTGCTACACCCACCCCAGGGTGGAGCTGAGATACAGGGTAAGGGATGTGGGATTTCTTCTTGCTCACTTCTGCCCGCTCTTGCACATGCTCTTGCTCTCTCTCGCCAGCACACCTTGCTGCTTGCAGCCACCGTGAATTGCTGCCCCATCATGCCATGCTGCCTTGGAGCCAACTAAATGTGGGCTGAAACTCCTGAGAAACTGTAAGAAATAAACCTTTTCTTCCCTAATTTTGGGCATCAGTATTTTGTCTTGGCAATGAGTGAAAAGTAACCAAGACAGAATCTGGTACCAGAGGAGTGGGGTCATTGCTGTGACTAACCTGACCATGTGGTTTGAGAGCCTTTGGAAAGGGCTTGTGGGGAAAGTTTGGAAAGGTGCAGAGATGTTGCCTACATGCCTAGAGCTGGAAAAGCTTAGGTTGTTTTGTATGGGAGATTCTGGTCAGAGTTCAGAAAACCAGAAGGCTGATAGAAAGGACCAAGCTTGGGAGGTTTCTGCTGGGAAGAAGGACTGCATTGGGTGTTGGACTCCACATGATGTGTGTTACAGCTTGGCAGAAAGGTTGTCTGTGTTCTGCCCATGCCTGGAGACTTTGACTGAGACTGAGATTAAGGGCAAAGGACTAATTAATCTACAGAGAGAAATTTCCAGGCAATCTAGTGTTGAAATTGTGGCCTGGCTTTTGTTGGGGGCTCTTAGCCAGATTTATGTTGTGAATAAAGAACAAGGAGCCCGGCATGGTGATTCAAAGCCTTGTGAGTTTGACCAGGAAGCTGTGGACTTTAAAGATGGAGCTGAGACATTGACTGCTGACAAGGAACAAAGGAATAAAAAAGATGGCCTGTAGGCATCCAGGGAAGCAGTGGGCCTCCACACTTTGCAGCCTGAAGCTGACAAAGGTGAAAGAGTTTGCTCGGAGAAAAAGGCCACAGAGAGCCACATTCCGGAGTGGTGACAGAGGTCATAGGAGGTCACAAAATGGAGGTGGCCACACCAGATTCCAAAATGGTGGTGGCATAGGGAAGTTGTTCCTCAGAATCAGGTTCAGAGAGCTCAGCGATCCAGGCAGTCGACCCCTACAGCCAAGAGAGAGGAAATCCTGGCTACTGCTCCAGCTGGCAGTGGACCTTGGTGGCATCCACATTGCACTGGTTTTAAGTATAAGAAAAGGTTAAGGCAGCTTCCACCTCACCTGCAGAGAACAATGTGTAAAAATGTAAGGGTGAAGCCAAGGAACATGGATCGTCTAAGGAAAGCTATGGAAGTTAAGACCCCTGAAAGTGCCTTAGGGGTAAAATCACTCAAGCCTTTTGAAGCTTGCAACCAGATTGCTTCAGATGCTGAGCAGAGAACTCCAGGACTTAATGTTTGCCCTGCTGGATTTTGGACTTGCTTTGGTTCCAATGCTTTGTATTCCCCTGTTTGTAACTTTTGGAATGGTAATGTTTATTTGTATGTTGGAAGTGCTTAATCTCATTTTCGTTTGTACAGGGGGTTACAGATAAGAGTTTGCCATAGATCTCAGAGGAGATTTGAGACTTGGACTTTTCAACAGTGCTGAAACTGTTAGGACTTTGGCAACTCTTGGAGATGAACTAAATGTCTTTTGTATTAAGAATGTACATGAGTCCTTGGGGGTCTAGGGGTGGAATGTATTGGGTGATATACTATGTACCCCCAAGTCCTCATACTTTTGATGGTGATGTGAGTGCTACACCCACCCAGGGGTGGAGCTGAGATACAGGGTAAAGGAGGCGGGATTTCCTCTTGCTCTCTTCTGCCCACTCTTGTGTGCACTCTCCCTTTCTTTCACCAGCGCACCTTGCTGCTTGCAGCCATCATGAATGGATGCCCCGTCATGCCATGCTGCCTTGGAGCCAACTAAATGTGGACTGAAACTCCCGAGAAACTGTAAGAAATAAACCTTTCCTTCCCTAATTTTGGGTGTCAGATATTTTATCTCGGCAACGAGCAAAAAGTAACCAGGACAAACAGGTTCTCTGTGCTGCCATCATTCTGGAATCTGTGTGGCTGCCACCATTTTGGAATCCACTGTGGCCTCCATCACCACTCTGGAACATGGCACTCTGTGGCTTTCTCCTCTAAGCAAACTCTTTCACCTTTGCTGGCTTGAAGCTGCAAAAGATGGAGGCCTACTGCTACCTGGGAGGGCCCTAGGCCATCTTTTTTATTTCTTTGTTCCTTCTCAGCAATTGAGATCTCAACTCTAAATTTATAGTCCATAGCTTTCTGGCCAAACTCACAACATTTTAAATCACCATGCTGGGCTTTTTGCTCTTAATTTGCAATAAATCTGGCTAAGAGCCCCCAACAATAGCCATGCCACTGCTTCAACATTCAACTGACTTGAAATTTCCTTTGCCAGATTAATCAGTCCATTGCCCTTAATCTCAGTCTCAGGCAAAGTCTCTGGACATGAGCAGAATGCAGACAAACTTTCTGCCAAGCCATAACACACATCGTGTAGAGTCCAACAGCCAATGCAGTTCTTCTTCCCAGCAGAAATCTCCAGATCCTGCTCTTTACCAGCAGGCTTCCTATCAGCCTTCTGCGCTTCTGAGCTCTGACCAGAACCTACCCTACAGAACAACTTAAACTGTTCCAGCACCACTGTTTCAGGTGATGTCTCTGAACCTTTCCAAATTCTTCCCACAAGCTAGTCCCAAAGGCTATAGAACCACATGGGCAGGTTTAGTCACAGCAACAGCTCCACTCCAGGTACCAAATTCTGTGTTAGTTACTTTGTTTCTTGTTGCCAAGACAGAATACCTGATGCCCAAACTTAGGGAAGGAGAGGTTTATTTCTTGCAGTTCTTGGAGGTTTTAGTCCATACTCACTTGGCTCCAAGGCAGCGTGGCATGGCAGAGTGGCCTTTCATGGTGACTGCCAAACAGCAAGGTGAACCAACGAGAGAGAGAAACATGCCTTTCTCTTGCACTTACATTGTATGTCAGCTACACCTCTGGGTGGGTGCAGCACTCACATCGCCAATCCCAGTGCTAGACAACAAACCAATCACAAATGCCAGACTCAGCCCCTTCCAATATTACATGCGGCTTTGTTGGTGGCCATCTGACCGACCATACTATAACAATCTCCTGGACAGGTTCAACTCTTACTTGAATTTAACTAAGCTGTATCTGACTCATTTTTAACATCTAACATCACACTTTTTGTTCTAGTATAGGAAAATAAAAATGGAGACTAAAAGCTGTTTAGATGATGTGAATGGCCTTATCAATTTGTACCTAATGAAAAAGAAACAGAGTGATCGATGTTAGCTACTTAAAATGACAGTTTGTCTCTCCTGTGTTTATTCTGTATGAACACCTTCTGCAAGAAAATTCAGGTCCATGAATTTCTTTAAGACTTACAAGAGCTAGTTTAAAATACTGATTTGTGCTGCAATGAATTAAGGCAGGAGTATAAGACTCTATTTTCCTTTTCAAACACTAGCCATCTGGTTCTGAGTGTTCCCTTAGCATAGTTTTCAGGCTATGAAATTCTGTACATCTTTATGAAGCTCAAGATTGACCTTTAAGAGGGAGAAGTCTTATTTTATTATGCTGACACCACACATCATAACTCTTATTTTGCTCGGAGATCTCATTCAATGTCATCACCAACATGTGCAATAAGAGATATGTCATGTTTATGACTAGAATATCCCTTTTATTTCCAGTTATAGTTTTCCCATAAAATCTCTATTGAAAATAATCTCCATGCAGTCATTGAATGTTATTGCTTGGAACAGAAATACTAAAACAATTTGCTTATTTAGGATCTTGAATTTTTCCAACATTTTAAAGTGTCTCAGTCCCTCAAGAAATATCTTTTCAGCCAGAGCAGTAGTAATGTAAGTCCGTGGCTTTCTTCCCTGTGTTTTATAGGATTGTGTTACCTTCATAATACACTTTGTATTCCTCCACTCATATTAGAGAACAATGGGTAAACAATTCTATGTTGACTATTCTCTCCCACTCATTTTACAGCTATGATTGACATGCTCTTAACAGCTATTCATTAAAAAATAGAATTTCACAGCAGGATCCAAGGATGGTAAAAGACAGGGCCCAAGCATTAAACTAATATAAAAACTACTGTGTATGTCTTCAAAATTAGATACCAGTTGTTTTCTACCTAGTGCTTTTCATGTTTAAGTCCCTTGTGTTGGACAGAGGTCATTCTGTCCTTTGCACTGGGCAAGCAGACTGAGTGAACTTGTCTTAGGTGGCTGCAGCCAGGAGAACAGAGGGCTGTGGACAGACTCAAAGGTCAAGCCCTAGATATAAAGTTCAAAATGCTAGGGTTAAATGCAGGAAAGGAGCTGAAATAAAAGTCTGGGGAGGGGGCCACTAGCAGGATAGGGCCAGAAGAAGGAGTGATTTGAGTATTTCCCACAAAAGCAGTTGAAATATCTACACTTGTATGTGCAATTTGGTGCAATAAAACGTGTGTGGCTGTGGAGGTGGGTATAAGTTCATAGTTTCCTTGATAAGTAGGCTTCAGTAAGTGCACTAGACTTTCTTTGTTTGAGTTTATCATCATTAAAAATGTACACCATAATAATCACAGCACTATTACAGTTACTATCTTTTATTGAATTCCTGCAATAGAGTGGACATTTTCCACAGATAATCTTACTTACTTATCTGTATAATCCAATGAGGAATTTTTTGTATTATCCTTACATTTTAGGTAGAGGAAAAGTTATATAATTTGCTCAAGTTTTTTTTTTTCTATGACTGGAAAGTAATGGAGGTAGGATTTTAACCTAGATCTGTCAGATAATCATTATGTCACCAGATCAGAATGACGTGGAGCTCTTGTCATTAGAGGAATCCTAGACTCCTATGTAGACTACATCTATTAGCATCTCTGGGGATAGGCATCTGTGAACAGGCATTTGGACTTACCACTTAAGTAATCCTTATATTCTGTAAACAAGTACTTGTTATTTAAGGTGTGGTTGGTGGCCCAGAACCAGTAGCATTGCTGCAAGCAGCAGCTTGGAACTTATTAAAATGTAAATTTCAGACCTAACACCTCCTGAATTAGAATCCACTGCTAACATGATCTCTAAGTGATTCAAATGCAGTTTGTTTTGGGAAGACCTGTCTGACATAGGGCAGTTGAAGATTAAAGGTACTAAAGTGTAAAGCCTCTGAGACTTCATAGGTGCTCCATACATGCTCTTTGTTTCCCTTTTTAAGTAAAAAGAAGGTAGTGCTGTATGAGAGCTACAAATATAATTTACAGTTAGTTACTACTTTGTTTCCCCTCCCTTTGGGATCTGTGCTCAGAGTTGTCTGCTGGTTTCTCGTTTTACCAGCATGTTTCCCCCAAATCTGTCTTTCCTGAAAGATTATCAAGAATTTTTGTTGTTCCACCTCCAGGAAGACCTCAGTTTAGCATAGATAAGTATTTGGTCTTTGCTTAGATAATTATTAAGGCTGTGACCTTTGGAAAATTAAGGAACACTTTGCGCTTCAATTTGTATAAATATAGCAGGAAAATAATACATATTATTGTACTTAAACCTAAGAGTTTAGTTTCATTTTCTCCTGCTTTGGTTAAGGTAGTAGTTGGATAAATAAGCAAGAAACATGGAAAGAAAAGAAATTAATTAGATTCTGTAATTTGCTTTCTAAGTTTTAAACACTAGAATCCTTTGTTGGGGAAGGGAGGCTCTTTTTGAAACAGGGTCTCACTATGCAGTTCAGTATGGCCTTCAACTCACTTTGTAGCCTTGAACTCACAGCAATTCTCTACCTCACCCTCCCATGTGCTGATATTACAGGCATGCACCACTACACCTGGTTTAATGGTTCTATTCTAATGACAAACTTCAGTTTTTGGAAACAGGATATAAGTGATTGATAATTAAGAAGTGAATTTAGATTTTAAAGGTTTAAAATTTGCCAGGATCTTTAAGAAATTATGCAATCCAAGGTCTTGATATGTTCTATAAAAACAACAATTAAGTAACTTCCTTAATGACATCAAGATAGTTGATGGTTGTAATCTTAATTGACTGCAATTGTCTTGCAGAGTTTTGTTTCATGTGTTTAAACTACAGATAGGCTTAGAAGATTCAACAGTGCTACCCAAATTTGGTCAAAGAAAGAATCTTTGTTAAATATTACATTTCTAAGTAAAAATATGCATGCCTAGTAATAGTTCAATCTACATATTAATTCATTAGTTTCAATACTTAACTGGCTAGTAACTCTCTACTGAAGTTCAATTCAGTTTCTAGGGATACCTTTTATAATCATTGTATCTTAGACAGGACAACAGAAAGTTAAATTGCTCTGAGAGATACACTATGACTAGTGCTTGGCTCAATTTTTTATGGCATTTTCTGTTCCTTTTAGATGACACCCAGAGTCCTGATATAGGCCTAAATATTCTTTGAGGAAGAGCTCGGTACAATCTGTATGCACACTAGCTCACTGTAGAGCACTTTTTTTGTATATCGCTGTTTTCTGTTGTTTTTAAACCTCACTTCCTCCAGCAGAACTTCTTATACTACCAGGCTAAGATAATCCCTTTTTTGTACATTATCTCAGTACCCTATAGTCTGTCTCTCATAATTGATTTATTGCACTTATTAAATTTTCTTCATATCTGTGGTTCTGAAGGACACATTTGGCTAATGTCTGGAGACAGTTTTGCTTTGTCACAATTGGTGGAGTTGTGACCAGGGTGTAGGAGGTAGAGGTGTGAGATGCTGTTAACTCCCTATTGTAATGCTTAGGATGGCTCCAGAACTAAGAATCACTAAGCCCCAAATATTACAGTGGCATCATTGAAAATCTGGGGTCCAGGTTGCATAATTGGTTATAGAGGCACATCTGCCTCCATCCATGAATTTCCCAGCATGTAAATAAAGCTCTGGGATATAATGAGTATTTAATACTTGCTTGCTGAATTGCTTTCAACAAAATCAATGAACAAATGCAGAAGTGACTGAAAAGGATGCTAGTCTTTCATTTGGTATGCCAGCTCTTTGCATCTAGTTTGAACAGTAAAACATAAAATAGCTACCCCTGCTTCATGTTAGGGGATATTGTATCAAGTTTTCTGCAAAACTATATTTATGAAAGTTTGAAAGAACTCATCTTTGTTACTTTTCTCTCATTGCTGAGACAAAATACCTGATACCCAAAATGAGGGAAGGTAAGGTTTATTTAGCTTATAATTTTGGGGGGTTTCATTCCATACTCAGCTGACTTCAAGGCAGGGTGGTGTGGCTAAGGGGCAACTATTCATGGCAGCTGCAAGCAAGAAGAGCAAAAGGGCAAAAAGGGGGAAAACCTTGCCTTCTTCCTTCCCTTATATTGTATGCTGGCTACCCATCCCTGGGCAGGTGCAGCACTCATGCCACCAGTCTGAAAGCTAGACAACAAACCAATCACAAATGCTAGACTCAGCCACCTTAGAAAGGTCTACCTCCCAAGACTGCTTGAGGCTTTGGTGGGACATTTAAACAAACCACAACATTCTACCCCTGGTTCCCCAAAGATTTATGTACATCCTTTATGAAAAAAGTATTTAATCCATCTTCAAGAGTTGCCAAAGTCCTAACAGTTTCCAAGTCCCAAGTCTCCACTGAGATCTAAGGCAAACTCTTAGCTGTAACCCCCTGTACAAATGAAAATAAAGTTAAACACTTCCAACATTTGATGGAACAAGATAAACATTACCATTCCAAAGGGTACAAACAGAGGTATAAAAAGGAATGGGACCAAAGGAAGTCCAAAATCCAGCAGGCAAACATTAAGTCCTAGAGTCCCATGTTTAGCATCTGAAGCAATCTTGTTGTGAATTCCAAAAGGCTTGGATGACTCCATTCCCACAGCACTTCTGGTGGGTTTAGCTCTAATGGCTTCTTTCTTAGGCCCATTCTGTTCAGTCCTTGCAGCTTTCTTTAGATGATCCACACTCCTGGCTTTTCTAAACTTCTGGGTTAGACATTTGCACCTTTGGTTTCACACTTACAGATTCACACACTGCCCTCCTCGGGGCACACTGACTGACCTCTCAGGACCTGTGAAATCAGGGTAGAAGCCTTTTAACCTCAGAACTCATGCATTCTCTGTATGTCTAAAACCAGTGCCACGTGGATGCTGCCAAGGTCAGCTGCCAACTGAAGCAGTAACTAGGCTTTCCTTTCTCTTGACTGTAGAGGCCAACTACCTGGATCACTGAGCACTCTGAACTTGATTGTGAAGCACAAATTTTCTATGTCACCACCATTCTGGAACCTGGTTTGACTGCTGCCATTTTGGGACCTCATGTGGCCTCTGCTGCCATTCTGGAACACGGCACTCTGCAGCTTTCTCTTCAAACCTAAGTCTTTCACTTTTGCCGTTTTGAGACTGCAAAGGGTGGAGACTTGCCAACACTTCCCGTGATGCCCCAAGCCATCTTTTCAATTTTTCTGTTCCTTCTTAGCAATCAGAATATCCTCAGTTCTATCTTTGTAGTCCACAGCTTTACTGGAGTGTCCTTTCTGGCAAAACTCAATGTTTCAGATCACTCTGCTGGGCTCTTTGCTCTTGATTTGCAACATAAATCTGACTGAAAGCTCCCAACAACAGCCATGCCACAGCCTCAACATTTCACTGCTTGGAAATTTCTTTTACAGATTAATCAGTCTGCCACCCTTACTCTTAGTCTCAGGCAAATTCTCTGAACACGAGCAAAATGCAGACAAACTTTCTGCCAAGCCATAACACACATCATCTGGAGTCCAACAATCAATGCAGTCCTTTCTAGCAGAAATCTGAGCCTGGCCTTTACCAGTTTTCTGGTCTTCTGAATTCTGACCTGAATCTCCCATACAGAACAGCCTAAGATGTTGCAGAGCTACTTTTTCAGGTGACCTTTCCAAACTCTTCCCACAAGCCATTCCCAAAGACTCTTGAACCACATGGTCAGGTTTAGTCACAGCAACAACCCCACTCCACTGGTACCAAATTCTGTCTTGGTTACTTTTCTCTTGTTGCTGAGTGTATTGCATGATACTATGTCCCCCCAAGCCTCATATACTTTTGATGGGGCTGAGTCTGGCATTTGTGAATAGTTTGTTGTCTAGCACTGGAATTGGCGATGTGAGTGCTGCATCTGCCCAGGGGTGGAGCTGATATACAGTGTAAAGGAGGCAGGTCTTCCTCTTTCTCACTTCCATCCTCTCTCTCTCTCCACCCTCTCTCTCTCTCGTCAGCATACCTTGCTGTTTGGTGGCTGCCATGAATGGCAGCCCTGCCACACCATTCTGCCTTGGTGCCAACTAAGTATGGACTAAAACTCCCAAGAAACTGTAAGAAATAAACCTTTCCTTCCCTAATTTTGGGCGTCAGGTATTCTGTCTCTGCAATGAGTGAAAAGTAACTAAGACATTGAGACAAAGTACCTGACACCCAAAACAAGGAAGGGAAGGTTTATTTAGTTCACAATTTTTGGAGGTTTCAGTCCATACTCAGCTGGCTCCAAGGCAGAGTGGTGTGGCTAAGGGACAACTGTTCATGGTGGATGCAAGCAAGAAGAGCAAAAGGACATAAAGGGGGAAAGCATGCCTCCTTTCCTCCCTTACATTGTATGGTGGCTACCAGCCCCTGGGTTGGTGCAGCACTTATGCCACCAATCCCAGTGCTAGACAACGAATCAATTACAAGCACTAGAAAGGCCCACCTCCCATGACCACATGAGGCTTTGTGGGAACATTTAAACAAACCACCACAGAACTAATAATAGATCAATTAAAAAGATATGTAGTTTATATATTTCTGGATAGATGCTCCTTGACTTAATGATGAATTCATTAGTCACTTTTCTGTCACTGGGACAAAACTGTCTGGCACATGAAATGTAAAGGAGAGGTTTATTGTAGCTTACAGTCTTATACGGTTCAGTATATGGATGGTTGCCTCCAACATAGAAGCAGCATGGCATGGTGGAAGGCATAGAGGAGAAAGCAGAAAACAGGAATAGAGGAGTCAATAGCAAAAATATACCTTTCCAGGCCACACCCTCATTGATCCGCCTTCTCCAATCAGGCCCAACCTCTCAGCTGCATAGTGCCCCCATGATACACTCATCTTCCAAAAGCCACCTTTGAACCCAAGAGACTTTGAGGGAAATTTTAGATCTAAACATAACAGAAGGTTATATTCTGATAAACCCATGGTAAGCTGAAAATATTTTAAGTCAAAAATGTACGTGATACACTTAACCCTGATACAATTTCCTACTTAAGTCAGCTCACTAAAAGTATGAGTCATTTCCCCTTATGATTAAGTGGCTGACTGAGAGCTGCCCAACATCTGGTCAGTACCATGTTACCTGTTGCTAGTCCAGGAAAAGATCCAAGCTCAAAACTGGAGGTATGGTTTCCACTGAACGCATTGCAATTTTGCACTGTCATAAAGTAAAGAAATAGTAAATCTAACCACGGTAAGTTGGAGTCCACCTACACATGGAAAAATCCTAAGATTAAGGCAGATTAGTGCACTGTAAACTAGGACTACTGTATTTACTTTTTCACTCTCCAATGGAATTGTTTATGCAAATTGTCAATGAGGATGCTACTGGCAACCTATACTGGGAAACATTGAAAGAAACAGCTCTGTAAATGATGTGTATACTGCAGAAGCTGCTGCTTGAGGGTGTCCTTTAGCAATGCCATCTTTTTTCTTATGGAGGATTTAAGGGAAAACTTGCCCTCTGGCCTGTTTCTACCGCTCTCACTTTTTATGTTAGAAATATATGAATTATAACATTGATTGCATTTCAGTGGTGGCGCTTGGTCTGAGAAGCTAAAATAAAATTTTATGACTCATTTTAAACATGTATTGAATATCCTGATATCTTAATTCCACCTCTGGTTGCTTTACGATTTTTTAAAAAATTTTTTAAATTTTATTTTAAAGATAGTAAAATCCAACAAAAGACAACAGAACAATCAAAACAAAGCAGCAGAACTGGCATAGAACTTCAAAGAGAGATACTATGAAACCAATAGCTACTATAGTGTATCTTGTTATTTTCAGAATAGTTGACCATTCCATCAGGTATAGCAAAAACAAACCAAAAACAAAACACAATAAAACCAATAAAAACAGGATATGAAATGAAGGAAAAAGAAAGAAAGAAAGAAAGAAAAATTAATCAAAATTAAGCAAAACAATGGGAATGATATTGGGGCTTGAAGACTAGACAGAGGACAATCCCACATATTTGCCACACTGCACAATGTCATCTTCCCAAGAAATGCTCAGACTGCGGGCACCAGGCCTATAAAATAACCCAACAATACAAGCATTTAGTTAGTTGCTTTATGTACCTTAGTTGCTATGAACTTAACTGGTCCTCTGAGCCAGCAGGTTGCTTACAGGGTGGGGCAGGGGAGACCTTGATTTGTACCCCACACACCAGCAGGCCTATGGGACACACATCTCTTTCTCTTCCTGGAGTCTGCAGTCACTCACACTCACCAGGGAGGCAGGTGGGTTTTCTTCTGGTTGCTGCCACTCTGCCCACCATGGCGGGTTCTCAAAAGGCATGTCGTTTTCTCCCTGTGGTCCGCGCAGGTTGTGCATACTCACCAGGGAGGAAGGCGGGTTTTCTTCGGGTTGCTGCCTCTCTGCCCAACATGGCGGGTTCCTGTTTTATATTTTTAAAATTTGCTTTCCCTTTATTTTGACTTTCTAAAAATTTTGGTAAACTGTTTTTACTTTCTGTCTCTCTCTCAATATATTTCATAAATAACATTTTCTGCCTTCAGAATGGACATTCTGAGTAGTTTACCCATAATCATTGAGTGTGTTTTATGAAGATTGTAGCTTTACAACAAAAAAATTTTCCAATATGCTGTCACACATAAAATTGTATCAAAATTATTGTTATAAATATTGACAAGTAGCATTTTCATAGGTTTCTGAACACAATGCATTTATGACACTCTTCACTTACTCTTTCTGGACCCTGGATCTAGAAAGCAATCCAATGGATGCTTCTAGGATTGCTGAGAAGGGAGAGTGAGGAATTTTAGTTCTACATGAGTCAAATTGTCTCACAAGCAGTGCATCTGATTTCCTGCCAACTCAACACAACACCTGACTGAACTTATCTAAGTTTTTCATATGTTAATTTCTAACCTTTGAGGTTTTGTTAAATTCCATTGGTTTGGATATTTCAGGCTTATACTGTATGTGGATGGACCCATTGCTACTGCTTGTTGTTTCTCCTGACATCAATTTAAAAAACAATAATTACTATCAAAAAACAGCAGTGTTTTTTTTTTTTTTTTTTTTTTTTTTTAAGTTCAACACATTTCTTATAAAATGTAGGGGGAATGTTGTAGAATTGTGAATAAACAAAAAGTACTCAGAATCTAATTACTGAGCAGTTGTGGTTACTATTCTAACAAACTCCTTATACCCATTTAATCCTGCAAACATAAAAATATGCTATTGTACATACTGCATTGCAGTTTTTGGTGTTCTTTTGTTTGTGATGTTAGCATATCAGTGAACACCATTCCACATCACACTAGTGTCTAGATTGTATTCTACTACCCAGACTTACTATCATAGTTTATTAGGAATTCAGTGGAATCGCTTATGCAAATTGTCAGTGAGGATGTTATGGGCATCCTATGCTGGGAACATTAAAGTTGGACATTAAAGTTGTTTCTGTCATAAAAATTATTAAATTGCATCAGGTGTATTTGTGTATGTATGTGTGTGTTGAAATTACAGTTTTAACCTGCTCAATTCTGTGGCCCAAAGTCAAAATGTTTAATGACTTCAATTTAAAATTGAGACACAAACATGAAATTATTTTAATGCAGACTGAAACAGCAGGTAATGTTATAATGTACATTAATAACAATGTAATACTTTATATTTAGTTAGGGAAATCATTTTACATTGCTTAAGGAAATTAAACACTGCCTATGGCCTAATTCATATGTATTGATAGCATGTATCTATCTGGTAAGGAAGTTGAAATAAATGCTAACTCTTATTTTAAAACAATGCCACTTTCGCATTTTCTAGACCAAGAATTTAGATGGAGATTTTTTTTTAAGGCAAGATGTAGAATAAATATCTTAGAGATTGAATTTCAGTGAGCAAATTGTTTAGAATTAATGTGCCATTTTCAGGGCAAAACAACTCAATCTTTTTTCACATGCAAATATTAGGAGAACATTTTATTTTCACCAATAACTGAAAAAAAGAGACAGAGATAAAAGAGAAGGGGAGGGGAAGACAAATAAGTCCCTAAAGATTTCCCTGATTTACAGGTAAGATTCGAAAATGCCAGCTGTGTGAAAAAGGCGCCATTATGAAGAAACTCTCCTCAAATTACTCAGTCAGCAGCAATCAAAAAGGCCCCGGGCTGAGCACACCCTTTCAGTATTGTCACACCGCCACAGCACATTAAACTCATCCAAATTGACATGCTGGTATGCATTGGTGTAAAAACTTCACTTTGCAAGGTTTTATTACTTACTCTCTAGTTCTGATACACAGAAATTAGTAAGAATGCAGGGTTGAGAAGCATTGTTCTGATGCTAAGGAAGGATCAGGTCTTGACTGACGCATGGGTGAATTTGAATGACTTTTAGGACTAGGTGTTAAAAAAATTTCCCTTAAATGTCCAGGAAGTCAGGAAGGACTGTTTTTACCTCATGCTGAGGTTTGTAAGCAAAGGCTCTAGGAGGTTCCTCTTGCTGGGTCCTTTACTACCCTTGATTTGCGGCAGGCAAGAGAGGTCAGCACATGGGCCAAGGTTCTGGAAGCCCAGTCACTCTGCCTGCCCTCTGTAGTACCTGCTTCACATTAGTAGCCTCTTCCCACAGGGTGATGATTAGAACCACATATTCTCACTTCAGTGTGGTCTCACTGGTGACTAACATGACTCCAGAACAACTCTTACTGTGTGGTTCTCTCTTCCCTGTTGACACTCCCAGAAGACCTAGCAGTCTTTTATAGCATATGATAATAAGAGTATCAAACCAATGATCCATTTTGGGACATGACACTAAAATGAATTAAGTCAACTGTACATGCTATAAAGGGAGTTAGCTGTCATACTAATTTATAAGTTACCTTTCTGCATAGTGTTTTCTTTGTAGTTAGATCCATGGCATTTGGAAAGGAGATCAAACCATTGTGATTTTGCTGAACAGGAAACCACGTTAATTACTAAACTGAAAAAAAAATCCTCATCACATTGTTTTGATCTACAGTTGATCCACCCTTTTATTTAACACATCTAAAATGCAGAGAAATTGCCTGAAGAACAGTGTTGGAAGACCACGTTGTATGGCTCTCTTTGTACACTTACTGTCTGTGTATATGTTATCTGGCCTGAGGCTCCAGGGCAGGCCTGGGCCTTCCTGCACCTCAGAGATCTATCCTGTGTCTGAAAGCAGGTACACAAAGCCTCCTTTAACTTGCTTGCAGTGAGCGGTAAGATGAAACATGTCCACTGATGGGTAACAGATCTGTCCCCTAAGACACCTCTCCTTAGAGCATGGCATTTGTTGACTCTGGGTGAAGCTTTTAGCATTTTTAGCCTGCAAGGAGATTTGGCCAGCAGCCCTTCTGTTGACTGTCGTGGTCCCTAGCCAGAAAAGTCAATTACCAGTTTTCTTTTTTCATCTGTTCACTAAGCCTTTTGTATATTTTCTCTCTGATGCCTGGGAATTAGTGATGACGTGTGCCATTTTCATACCACTAGATTCTTTAACGGAATAAAGATACAATCATTAACACTTTTATTCTGTGTAGATTCAAATATTTGAGGGTACTGCTTCTTTTGAATTGAAAGCAAGTGAAAATAGGTAAATTCATAGTATCATTCAGCTCATGTAATGGCTATTTATCTATAGAAGTAAGAATGAAGGCAGTTGTGTACGAGCAAAATAAGTCAAAGTTTGTTTCCACAAAGCTCATTTGGGCAATTATTTTATCATTTAAAAACTTGGTAGAGGCAATATGGCTAATATGGATTTTCTATCTCCTGATTCATGTGATGATCTCAATTTCATGGAAGAATCTCTAACAGTTCAAGTAATGAGACAGAAAAAACTCACAAGAAAAGGAGAAAAAGAAGAATTGAGAGCACAGGCACTAAATAGACCAAGTGATTACTTTGTGAATAGTTATAAAATGGAGCAGGGGAGACACACTGGGGTTACCAGTCAGATGCTAGCCAGAGAGCTATACTGTTGGGAACTGTGCTTGTGTTTGTTTTTCCTGTCTCAGTCAGCTCTTCTTGCACAGGCCCACATTTGCACTCCAATTGATTTACCTGATCTGTGGTTCTTCAGAAATTTGTCTTTCATATGATTCTACTTTTTTTTTTTTTGGTACCAGGGATTCATACGATTCTACTTTTAATGTAGGATTCTCCAACGGTTCCAGTCTACTGAGAAGAAAGTAGATGGATCTTACTAGAATCTTCCTGTGTGATTTGGAACCAGAGAGGGGCCTGAAATGGGTTTGTTTTTGAGACCTATATAATATGATCTTAGGGAAGTTTCAAAGTTGTTCTCTGATTGTGACCCATCTTCAAAGAGAACTATAGATCTCTAAATTAAATAGGGATCTTGTGTTAGCTTTCCATCACCATGATAAAACACCTGAGCTAAGCAACTTATAAAGAGGAGAGATTTATTTTGGCTCATGATTTCAGAGGTTTATGTGCACAGTTGGTTGGCTGTGTTGCTTTTGGGTCTAAAGTGAAGTACTACATCACAGTGGAAGTATGCAGTGGAGGAAATATCTTAACTCATTGCAGTGGGTGGTAGCAGCAGAGAGAAAGAGAAGGGGCCAGGACCCCAGTATCCTCTTAAAGGGCACAGTTTGAAAGACCTATATTCTTCTTCTAGGTCCCAGCTCCTAAAGGTTTCACTGCCTCTCAAAGGTGCTATAGGCTAAGGACCAACCCTTCAACTTTGTGACCTTTGGGTCCATTCTAGATCCAGACTTTAGCATATCTGATTATCAGAAATATTTGACTCTGCTGATGCTCACTGAGTTCTCTGTATGTGGCAGCAACTTTAATATGTACTTTATAAGCATTTTCTCTTTCAGTTTTGTAACCTCTTGATAGGGACTATTATTATATTCATTTTTTTTCTTGAGGGAATGGGGGTTTATAAAGCTGAAATCAGTTCCCTGAGGTCCCAGTTCTGGAATAGGATCCAGTTTTTCTTAGTTCTATGACCCTGAACATTCCTGCTGCAGGCTACACTGGCTGTTTTACCTGGAGGATCATGTGAACAGCTCTTTGACTTTGATTTTCTTCAGTCCTGTCTTTCCATAATTTTTGTCTTGCAAGACTCCAACCCTTTTCTTTCCTGTTTATTCCCAGAAGCAACTGATATCTGAAAAGAGAGGGAGGAGAAAAGAAAAACCCAAACTATAAAACTAGGCAGATTCATACCTCTAAAACTTTCCTGTCCTCTTCCTCAAGTTGGCCTTTGGCATCATTCATCCATCCTTTTAGAGACCCTTGGTCAGTTGCACTTCCTAGTCTACACAGAACAACTCCAAACCACCACCACCCACCTCTAGCCTGCTGTCTCCCTGCAATCTCATCAAAGTTTAAAGCCTCTGGGACAAACTGAAGCCATCAGAAAATGTCATCCATTTTACAAAATAATTTATAGCCATATCACTACTTATTGTCTTGCCAGTTTCAAAGCATAACTTTCTATCCTTTTCACAGTTAAATCTGTTAAGCGGATCCTATGGAAACTTCTACCTCCTTCCATTGCCTCTAGGACCTTTTTCTGTTAATCAAATTTCCTCAAATATTCTATCTTTTTTTCTAATTCTTTTTCAGACACCTTTTCTTTAGCCTAAATGTATGCTCATATTTTGTTCAATTTAACCCAAACCAAGTAAAAAGACCTCAAGATTCCTCTAGGTACCATTGAGTCTTTTCTTATTTCACTCATACTTACACTGTTTTTCCCAATACTTTCCCCCATAACATTTTACTTTTGTTTTTACCATATATTCTAACTGAGATCCAACAAGACAAAAACAAATGACTTCAGTTATATACAATGAAAATAAAGCACAGGTACATTGATTACAAGGGAGGTGGAAGACCAGAATAGGTTAGTGGGATAGCAATAGCTAGCTAGACCCTACTAGGATACAAGAATCGAGGGACCAAGTGGAGTTCAAGTTACCAGACCCTAGACTTGAGCCACATATAAGGCTATTACCTTAGACTGAATGGCCTGTTCAGTTGGAGCTGAAGTCACAGAAGAAATTCAGTTCAGAAACTGCAGATTTGCTTTCCAGGGCAGAGAGAAATGCTCTGTTTCTTTTCTATCTGTGCCTCCTGTTGGCTGCATTCAGCACAGCTGAAACCACCACTGGGAGCCATTCAAAGTTGCTCCTCTGGGACATAGAATGAAGGGAAGGGTAGGAACAAAGCTAAAGGCTAGCAGATTCAGGGTGGGCACTGCATGCAAAGACATGGATTGCTCTGAATGATTGTTGAACTTTCCTGGAACTTTCCTCTCAACAGAGAAACAATGTTTCATTCTGTGGACTCCTGTCTTCTGGACAGACTCCTCTCCTTTCATGTACCCACATGTACCACTTCAATATTGGTGTTTTCCAAGATTTTCTTTACCTTCAAGGTATTAATTTGCTTGTTGGTTCTATTAACTTTCAAACACAGTATGTATGCCTAACCCAGACTTTTCTGTTGAAATTTTGACCTGAGTTGAACAAATTCTGTGACACAATACACACTTTCAATTCAATGAGAACAAAACTAAACTCATCATCTTTCCCCCCAAATTTCCATTTTATTCTCCTTCGCTTCCTATATAGTTCAGTGGCACTATAACCTATCTGTCAAAAACTGAGAAGAGTCAGATCTTATAATTGCTAGCTAACAAATTTGCCTACCACAGTTCCATGTGTGCTGACACAAGTCTTCTGGATCAGAGACAAAGAACTTTCTCACTTTTCATAGCAAGACAGGCATCATGTGCTTCATGAACGTGAGGGTTTTTCTTCCCTCTGTGTGCTATAAAGATACCATGAAGTGGTTCTGGTGGCTGCTGCATCTGAGTGGGGTGCATCACTCTGGAGGAACACTGAGCTTGGGGACCTTTCACCCCTGTGATTTAGTTGCAAGAAAACCTGCCCAGCATTTGCTCTGTAAAGAGACATTATCTACATTACTGTACAAAACCAAAACCAAAAAGCCTCTTACACTCTCCTCTGGAGAGATACTAAGTTTTAAAGCCATGTGCTCGATTGTTGGGAGCCGTTGAAGCTGGCAAATGATCCAGACAGGACCTTACCAAAGTAACAAAGAGCACCTGGGTCAGCCATGTGAAAAAGTTGCTACAGCCCAGAAAAACAGGAGGTTCCTAAACAGTTCAGGCCTGGGTTCCTGGCAGAGAGGCTGAAATTACGTCATCCTTCCCAGTACATAAATAAATGGCAGCATTGGTTGAGTAGTACCTTTCCTCCCATCAGGAGAATAAGGGCTCCACCTGACCCCAGCTTTTTCTCTTTCTTTATTTTTCTCATCCTGTCGTGGCCCTTCACCCCAAGAACCTCAGGAGCCGCATGGGTTGTGGCACTCTATATGTAAACAACCTTGAGAATATAAAAGAGGAAACTCTTTTAGAAGGAAATTGCTGTTTGACTGTCTTTGCCATGCTATCCTTTTGACTCCTGTCTCCATTATCCTTTGGCTTCTTGTCCAACTGAAAACCTTGACCCGTCTTTCAGGGTTTAGCTGCCTTACTTGCCACCCACCTACTTCTATTGTAGGTGTTCTTTACTCAACGACCCTAAGAAAATCAACACGTTTTAATTCAGCGCTTCTCACAAGACAACTGTTTGTTTACCACTTTGCCCTCTCATCCAGGTGTAACTGGAGGGGGATGTCTCTGACATCACTGTCACCTTCAGCAGTTGCAATGTGTCAGGCATTGGATGAAGCTCAGTATCATCTCATGATCCTCTATACAATTCTGATCATGCTGCTTCTGGGGCATCGATTCTGGTCCTTTTCAAAAGGTGTGTGTCACCAGAGAGGTTACCACATCTGTATTTTTGGAATTAGTCTAGGCCTGACTTAGAAGAGTACTAAATTATGGAGGCAACTGTAAAAGTGATGATTAATAAGAAGATGGCAAAAAAAAAAAGCATCACTGTTTATGTGTGTGCATGTGTGTGGACCTATTATGCATACCCATGGGAACAACAGGTAGAAAGTTTACTATTTCCTTACGGAAAGAAACTAGTCTTAATCTCTCACCTTTTTTTGGTTATTTCACCTTTAGGTAAACAATATTGAAAAATTTTCCACTTTTTACTATGAACATTTAGAGGAATGTGTTTGGGATAACCTGTCTTTATTCAAATTTGGATGACATTTTGTGAGTTTTTTCAGCTGGCAAACAAAAGAGAACCTGGCAGACACGTAGGTACATGCATTTCAGAGTGGTATCCAATCCCATTTTTTTATTTCTTGAGCAAATTCAAACTTGGTCAGGCTTCTTTCCATTTCTGCAAATTTTGGAAATTCCAAAATCATTTTACTCTAACCTCACTGGAAAAACAAGTACTTTCATATTGAATTGACAACCAACGATCTATTTTTTCTTGAATTTTGTATCAAAAGATAAA
Source organism: Dasyprocta punctata (assembly GCA_004363535.1). Lineage (NCBI taxonomy): Eukaryota > Metazoa > Chordata > Mammalia > Rodentia > Dasyproctidae > Dasyprocta > Dasyprocta punctata. The sequence goes on from RJWM01018482.1 coordinate 32,825, forward strand.
TCACTCGAGGATTGCTGGAGGAAAAGCCTAAAACCACTGTAATTCCCAACAGTAGTGACTGTTATGCAGTTACTTCAGACTTTATAGAAGTAGCATATTAATCTTTTATTCATAAAATATATTACTTAATATTTTATTGATATCATTTAGGTTATATGTATTAGAACAAGTTGATCATTCTCCTGGAAAATTGTTTGATCACAAGTAAAGTTGATTACAATTGAGTTTCATTTTTAACCAAAAAAATAAGAAAAAAACATTTTTATGTGTGCAATCTGGGCACACAAGGCATTTCCTTTTTAAAAATCATTTTTTAAAAAAATAGTGAAAATTCCACATGTGATTAAATTGTCTTAGTTTGTAAGTATATAAATATTCAGTTTTTCACAATGAAAGAGTATGCAAAGTTTCAGCCAAAAGTGACAACTGGTGAAAATTCAGGTTATTCAGATATTTCAATGTATGCAATATGACATAATTAATATAGATGAATCTTCTTTCCTGATAGATAAGTGATGCTTGGATTATATTTTGTTTGTTTGTTTGTCTTTATTGTATGCAGATAAATAAGGTATCTATCTCTTCAATATGGCTTAGATGGCTTAACTATTTGCTGCTATAAGTTGAGTACCTCTTCTCTAAAAAACTTGGGACCACAGTGCTTTGGATTTTGAATTTTTTGACTACTTGAAGGTACATAATGAGATCTTGGGGATAGAACATAAATATAAATATGAAATTCACTTACATTTCTTATACATCTTACATATATGAACTGAAGGTAATTTTACACAGTATTTTTAGTGTACCTGCCTTTTGACTGTGATCCATCACATCAGATGAGGTATGGAATCCTACACTTGTAGCCTCATACTGACACTGAAGAAGTTTCAAATTTTGGAGCATTTAGGATTTTGAAATTTGGATTAGGGATGCTCAAGCTATACTAGTGTTTCTCTATTTTAATTGTTTTATAAGGCACTGTATATTAAGTTCTTCAAGACCAGGTCCATAAATAGTTGTGAAGAAGCAAGAGGAAGGCTAGCAGGGGACAGGGCAGGATGGGCCACAGCCCGCTGAAGGGAGGTAGCTGCTCAGGATAACTTTGCTATATCACATAGCACTCAGAAATAATTGTCATCTTAAGTGTATTTCAAAATAGGTAAAACAAAACAAAACAAACAAACAATACCCAAAATAGGTAGTAGAGAGAATTTTGAATAAAGTGTAAGGTAATGAATGTGCTAATTGCCCTAATCTGATCATTATATGTTGTATGCATGCATTATGATGTTATAGCATGCCATATACATATATATAATTACTATTTATCAATTATATATATATATAAAATTACTATTTACCAATTAAATTCCTACAAATTTAAATTTTATTTAAAAGTTGCTGTATATTGTTTCTGGACTTTTCTTAGGATACTTGAAGTATAGTAATTATGATTTTTTATTTTCCTTTTTAGAAAAAGCTATATATGCTTCTTACTGCAAATTTAGACCCTATAAAACAAAATCAAAATAATATAAATCTTTACTTCATTGAGGATAATCATTAAAGGAAAAGTATTTTTTTAGCTTCAGTACATGCTCCCAGACCCTGCTTATCTCAGGCAATCCTGTCCTTAGAGACAATTTAAAGCTATCTCTATAAATTGTCTCCACTATAAATTGGTTTGTTTGGGAGGCACATGGCAGTGCTATTTTCATAATACATAGCACTGACCACCAAGGACATTTACTTAGAAAATATGTGATGGACAAAAACCAATCATTGTTATTTCTTTAAAATGAAACAACTAGAATACCTCTTTGATAGTGGTATCCCATGCCATTAAAAATGATAGTATATTATCTTTTGTGGTTTTCATAATGGGCTATGTACTTATTTCTTCTTTTATGTATCTGTCTCTACTATTTGCTGTCACACCAAACCACCTCACTGGAAGACTATTAAATCCTCTGATACATTTTACCTGCAGTGAAGGTAGTTACCTTTGTGTATGTAGTTCCTTGGGTTAGAACTCACAAGAAAAAGTATATCAGTCACTTTCCTTGTCACTGAAAAGTACCTGACACTCATAAAGGAAGAGAGGATTATTTTAGCTTGTAGTTTTTAAAGGTTTCAATCCATAATCAGCTGGTTCCAAGGTAGGAAGAGTATGATAAAAAATATAGCAGATGAAAACTGCTCACATCAAGGTGGTTGAAAAGCAGTGAAGAGGGAGGAGCCAAAGAGGAAGGTGCATCGTTTCAGGTCACACCTCAGTGACTTGCCTCTTCTGATCAGGTTCACCTCCAAACAGCACATTCAGCTATCCATTTATCAATAGACTACTGTAATTCATTTTGGGAGAAACTCCAGATCTGTAGCATAAAAAAGGTCTGGGACATCCTCAGTGTGACCACCACAGACTTTAAAAACTACCCTGTCAATTTTAATTTTGGTATGAAAATGGAACTCTTCATTAAGACTTAAATATTTAACAATTTATTATAGTTAGAAATTCAGAGATGCCAGCCTTTCCCTATAAGTCAGTGACATTAGCGGGGAAAGAGAACAAGAAGTCACCAAGAAGCAAGCCCTCCCTATGAATCAGTGCCATGTGTGGGCAGCTGGGGGGACAACCAGACACCAGCCTTTTCCCATGAATCAGCACCATTCACGGACTGCAGGGGAAGAGAACAAGAAGTCACCAAGAAGCAAGCCCTCCCTGTGAACCATCGCCATGCATGGGCCACTGTAGGGGAGAGCCAGATGCCTTCTAGCACATGGGCTGGGAAACAAGAAGAGCCACTGCTCCCTGCCATAAGCGACCAGCTGATCTGAAGGAGCACAGGCTGTAATGATAGCTATTGAGGTGAAGTACAATCCCATGCTTGTAGTGTTTAGTGTTTCACTGACTTTGTAGGGCTAGAATCAGTAGTCTGATCATCTATTTAGAGCATAGCAATACACAATGTAGCATCTATGGGGGATCTCCTTCTGAAGGTGGTAGCCATTGTTGATTCCCTATCATCTTGTTTTGAAATCCTATATCATTTTCATTGTTTTGTTGGGTTGGGTTTTATTCTGTTTTGTTTTGTTTGATTTTATTATATCCAATGGCATGGGGAGCTATGTCAAAGATAACAAGATATACTACAGTAGCCATTTTAGATTTACTATTATCTTGTTTTGAAGTCCTTTATTGCATTCATCATTTTTTTTGGTTCTATTCTGTTCTGTTTTGTTTGATTTTTACTATGTCTGAAGGTATCTTCAGCTATTTTAAAGACAACAAGAGGCATTATGATAACCATTGTTGATTTCCTATTGTTTTGAAGTCCTGTGTCACACTGGTTTGTTTGATTGACTTTATTCTGTTTTATATTGATTGGTTTTGTTCTCTTTAAAACAAAAAAAATTAGAAATTCAGAGATACTAAGTAGGTGAGTCAAGAATTAAAGAAATATGAGTATCAAGGTAGAAATCAGTATTTCCTTTAGTGATCACTGTATAATCACTTACAGTGTCAAGCATGGGTCTTAATCACAGATTCTTGCCAAATAGAATCTCATGCTAATTACTACTATATAGTTTTGTTTCTGCATTGCTAGTTGGTAGTATTAACTAACTAGTTTTTTTGTATTGCTAGTTGGTAGTATTAGCTAACTAGGTTCTTTGTGGATAAGAAAGAAGTGCTATCTGTAGCATATGATGTCTTCTTTTTGCCTCTCCCTAAAGCCGACCATGTGAATGCTGGGATTCTTCCTTTGGCCAACAGTGGTTCACATTTGATTGCTGTGTTTGAGTTTCCTTTTACTTCTTCATCAATATTCAATTAATATTGAGTAACTTGTTTGTGTGACTCATAGAGTTTCTTTAATGTTAAATATCTTTCCTTTCTGTTTACTGAATCTGTGGTATTTTTGAAAGGGATATCCATCCATCCTTCTATTTATCCAGACTGTCCATTCATCTGCTTATATTCTACTTTGTTATGAAAAAGAATTTGAAGAAATTCTTTGGGGTTATGACATTTTTATTTTGAAAATTTTGAAATATAAACTGAATTTTAGTCAAATAGTAGATTTTTATGACAAATTAACTATTTTCTTCATACTTTCAAATGAGTACAAAACAATATTTTATAATTTGGAACTGGAAAGTAATATCCTTAAAAAGATGATTTTTAAAATAAATAACAAGTCTGGCAATTCTTGATAGATAGGAAAATAAATAAGATCCAAGCATAAATATAGCATTTGTAATATAAATGACACGTTAAAAATTTGGCCCATGTTTTGAATCAAGTAGAAATGATCAATTTTTAAATAAGTGTTTGAAATCAGTAGGTCAAGGGATAAAGTGATTTAAGAAGGACCTCAGTGGGGAAGCAGTGATTCCTGCAAAGGCAAGTGACATCTATAAAGAAATTTGGGGCAGCTCTCAGAAGGTAAAATAATTTAACTCAGAGTAGTGGAGAAACAAATAAATACTGATGAATAATTTAAGTTTTTGTTTAGCACATAGCAACAAAATAATATTTAAGCTACAAGCTTAAGCAAAAATATCTGTCCTCAAAAGGCATATTAAGGGCAATAGTAGTATAATTTGAACTGAATAACTCTTCCTCTCTAAACATATCAGCATGACTTTGAAAATAATCTCATTAAAGGGATGAATATAGGTTTGGAAAGTGTGAACACTTCCATACTGGGAACAATTATGACTACTTCTAACCAGTACTATTAGTTAAAACACAGTTTAGGTAATTGTTTAGCAAAATCTATCATTACCCCTAGAAAAACACACAGTTTATTAACATGTATAATATGTAAAATATGTATTATGAAGTATCTTGCATAATATAGGAAAACATATGGATATATTATGTATAGTATGAGGTGTTAATATTTTAACCATCCAAAAGTTTTCTCAGGAAACTACATTTCAGTAATCCAATTGTTTTAAGACAAAAGAACATTTGCTTTTAGATAACACAAATTTATGTTTATCATCTAGCACCAATCTAGCTTTTCTCCTATATGGTGTGGATCCAGCAGAGTGAGCCTACTACCTACATGGCATAGTCTCTTTCCTCATCCAGAGGCTTCCCATGGCTGTGAGTTTAGGGAGAAGCCCAGTGGGGAAGATGATGTTGCCTTGGTCAATGGCTTTTCCTGTTGCCAGTTAATCCCTGGTTATTTGTGGATCTACAAGAAAGCAATTGGAGAAATGGAATCCTTCCAATTCCTGAGACTGGTGCTATTCATCATTTCCTAAAACCATTTAATACTTAGCACCCAGAAAATTGTACATTAAATTATGACAGAAAAGTAATTTCATACCCTCCCTTTCCAGGCACTTTAGCCCTGGATTTAGTCATTGGTATGGTAGGACATAAAATCAGATAGTCTAGGCTATATGAAATAAAAAGCAACATTTCTGTGAAGATAATTCTCCTTGTCACTTCTGTAAATGTACATTTGAAATGTGATGAGGAATCTCTATGGCAGACAACTCAAGTAAACATGAAAATGAGAAGAATATCAATTTATTTTTTCTATTTCTACTGAATATTGGCCCAAAATGACACGAAAATTAATGAATTAAAACCAAACTTCCTTGTGTTAGTTTTTCTTGGATTGCTATAACAAATACCATGCACTGAGTGGCTTATAAACAATAGAAATTTATTATTCACAGTCCTGGAGCCTGGTGGTCCAAGTTTAAATGTCTGGAGAAGGCCCTTCTCCTGGTTCATAGATGACTGTCTTCTTGTTACAACCTCACATGGCAGAATACACGGTGAATTTCTCTACAGTCTCTTTATAAGGGCATGAGTGCATTCATGAAGCTCCACTCTCACAAACTAATCACCTCCCCCAAACCTCTTACCTCATCCTCCTAACATCCCAACATCATCACATTGGTGATTAGACTTCAACAAAAATTTTGAGGGAGTACAAATGTAGGCACAAGCTTTTCTTTGAGAATCAGTGACTCCTACTCCCCTCAAATTCAATTTTAATTTTGACTCCTGAAGGAGAAGGAATTTTTATACCTCACTTTATTTACACGTCAATGTCAAATCTTTTTCCTAAAGGCTGTTATGTCTACGATGCTAACGTGTTCATATTTAGGATTGTACCATGGGTTGAAGAAATATTTAGGGTACGTTTTCCAAAGTTACTTGCTTTGAACTTGTCTTCTGAGCACATGCTCACACCAGTGGGAGAAAGTAACTGTATGCTAAAGAAAGCATGCAGAAAAGAAGCTAGTGGGCTGAAAAGATCATTTTCCTCCCAATTCCAAGTAAAGTAAGAGGAAAACCAGTTGATTTGATTTACTAATTGGCAATTGGTAAGTATACCACAAATGAGTGAAAATTGCAGTGCTATCTAGATCAACAGTAAAAGCAGGCTTGTGCTGTTCTATGAGGTCTTCCTACTCTTAGGTTACTAGAGAGTGCAGGGCATGTGTGGGATGGGAGATAGTTATCTTAAATTACAATGTTGAGTTTTGAAAACAATGAGTAGAAAAAAATGCAAGTTGAGATTTGCTTGGATTTTGCAACCCTCATCCTGGGATTTTTGTTGAATTCTCTGCCATCCTGACTGCAGCATGCTATTGGAGTACAAATGGCTGGGTCAGCTAGGAATGCTGCTTGTGCAGTAGAACCAGGGGAGAAGCCCAAGGCAGCTGTGCCAGTTCACGGACCTTAAAACAAGTTTGCATATAAAATAAGAAACCGTAACTAATTAACACCAGGCAGGTGGTCTTGATGGAAACTTAAAATTCAAACTAGGTCAGCAGGGAATACAGACTTGGCAGATAAAACTGTAACTGAAATGGTTCCCAAAGACCCGCCAAATAAGCCTTGTGCCAACTGCCCTTAGAAAAAACTTCCTGTGCCAGTCATTTCTGGGAAAATCAAGCCAAGGACAAATGACTGCAGTTCTTAAAATGAGTATGATTACATTAAGATTTCAGGGCCTTAAGATTTGTCAGAGCAGGAGTGGGATTAGCCTGGATGCTCCTCTGTGTGCATTTATTAATAGCAGGGAGGATCATCAAGAGGGGTGTCTGTACTCGCAGCAGGAGAGAGGGTGTGAATGCTTGCTGGAGCAAGTTGGAGTTGCAAGGAGGAAATAGTTAGACCCCCAGTGAGTGCCAGAGCAAACTCAGATACCAATAAGGTTGCACTATCTGAATAATAGCCAGGGTGGCTTAAGTGTTGAGAGTGAAAAATAAGTTTTACTGCCAAATGAGCGTCAGGAGATAGAAGGCTGAGAGGGTGAGAGGAAATAGAGAAACAGAGAAGGGGGTTGTCAGAGGTGTGATTTCTATCACAGGACCTTCAGGAGATGACTCAGCAATGTGCCTCTGCTTAGCTTGCTCTTCCTCCCCAGAGGGCACGTAAAATGGTGGGATGTTGGATGTGGATGAGCCCTTAGGGTTGATTTGGTTCACCACCCTAGTTTTTTAACTGAAAAAACTGCAAGGCTGGAGGGGAAGTGTCTCATCAAAGGCCATGAGCTGAATTCTTAAGCAGAGCCCTCCTGAAATCTGAGTCTGGAGTCTTTCCATTTGTTGCTCTTTCCACCTCAAAATCAATAAATGCAGCCATTGCTGCTTATACATTCACTCATTTTAAATTAAAAGGTTCTGAAGAAAACTGGAGTTTATATAGTAATCAAAGCAATGGATGGATAGTTCCAGTTGAATTGTTATGAAATTGAAATAATCAGTTTTAAATAGTCAGCACTTTTCTGACTGAACACAAGCTCAGTGGAAAATGACTCTCTTTTAGGAAGGTTTTACTTTTTCCAGTTGTGAAAAATATCAGTATACTTATCATTGGAACTAGAAAACACAAGAACATTTAATAAACATCATTTAAAATCCCACTACTAGTGTAGACTGGTGCAGCCACTGTGGAAGTCAGTGTGGAGATTCCTCAAGAAGTTAGGATTGGAGATCCCCTTCAACCCAGCTATCCCTCTTCTGGGCATTTTCCCAGAAGAATTAAAAACATCATACCACAGTGATATCTGTGCACCCATGTTTATAGCAACCCAATTTGTAATAGCCAGATCTTGGAAACAACCCAA
>RJWM01018483.1:0-40973 GCA_004363535.1 Dasyprocta punctata
ACTCGGGAGGCTGAGGTAGGTGGAGCGTTGTGAGTTCGAGGCCGGCTTGGGCTACAACGCGAGCGCAAGGCCGGCCTGAACTACATAATGCGACCCTGCCTCGAAAAACCAGGGCCGGGAGTTTGGCTCAGTGCCTTAAGCGCCTGCCCTGCAGGCGTGAGGTTGTGAGTTCAATCCCCGGTGCCGCAAAAAAAAAAAAAAAATAAAGACTCATTCCTGACCAGTGAAATATGAATAGCAGCACCTACCACTCTCCTAATGCTATTTTCTGGGATGAAATCATATGATCCACAATGTTTATCACAATGCCTGGCAGCCAAAAAACATCCAACAAAGATGGAATAGCAGTTGTCACTCACATCACCATCACCATGATATGCTCTTCTGTGGGCTTACTGATGAGATAGAGGGACCAAACAGGAAGTCATTTTACTGGTTTCTTTCCTTGAATTTTTCTCAATATCCACAGTTTATTTCAAGCAGTGACAATCAAAACAATGCCTTGGGGGCACGGTGGTGCATGCATTTAGACCCAGCACTAAAGAAGCTGAGGTAAGAGGACTGCAAGTCTGTGGCCAGCCTGTACTACACAGTAAGACCTGGTCCCAAAAAACAGAAAAGAAAAATCCAGCCCTATGTGGTGGCGCACGCCTTTAATCCCAGCACTCGGGAGGCTGAGGCAGGAAGAGTGTTGAGTTTGAGGCCATTTTGGGCTATAACGCGAGCGCAAGGCCAGCCTGAGCTACATAGTGCGACCCTGCCTCAAAAAACCAGGGCTGGGAGTTTGGCTCAGTGGCTTAAGCACTTGTCTGGCAGGTATACAGTTGTGAGTTTGATCCCCGGTGCCGCAAAAACAAACAAACAAACAAACAAACAAAAACAAACCTCAGAAGATGAATCAATAGTATATTTGTTGAGCCTGGCGTGGTGGCGCACGCCTTTAATCCCAGCACTCGGGAGGCTGAGGTAGGCGGAGCATTGTGAGTTCGAGGCCGGCTTGGGCTATAACGCGAGCACAAGGCCGGCCTGAGCTACATAGTGCGACCCTGCCTCAAAAAACCAGGGCCGGGAGTTTGGCTCAGTGCCTTAAGCGCCTGCCCTGGCAGGCGCGAGGTTGTGAGTTCAATCCCCGGTTCCGGAAAAAAAAAAAAAAAAAAAGAATATTTGTTGAACTGAGCTATAAATGGTTTTTTTTTTTTTTTTTTTGGCGGCACCGGGGATTGAACTCACAACCTCTTGCCTGCCAGACAGGCACTTAGGTCACTGAGCCAAACTCCCCGGCCCTATAAATGGTTATTTTAAAAAGTTTATTATTTTAAAATTTATTACAATAAAAGTAATTGCCATTAATTCCCCTCCAAATACTACCCCTTGCTTTGAACACAGCTATTCTATCATTCCTGCCACTTTCTGAAGAGTTCTAGAAGCCCTCTTTCTTATGAGGTGTGATCAAAAATAAGTGAGCGCTGCTGGGGAGTGCCATTCAATGGGAAGGCAGCCTGGGAAAAACATGATGGTGTGTTATGGTTGATACATTATGTCAACTTGAGAAGTTTAGAAGTTTAACTGAGACTCAGCAGGGAGATAGGGTTCTTACTTTGTAAGTATTCTCATCCTGTGCAAGAGGAGGGCAAAGAGATTTTGTGAGTGCTACATCTGCTTTGGGGGGTGGGGGAAGGGGTGGCCTACATACACTTATAAGGGAGGGCAAGAGACTTGTTTCTTTCCTTTTTTTGGGGGGCGGGCACCAGGGATCACAACTACATGCCTGCCTGGCAGGTGCTTAAGCCGCTGAGCCAAACTCCCAGCCCTGGTTTTTTGAGACAGGGTCACACTATGTAGCTCAGGCCGGCCTCGCCTCGCTCACATTGTAGACCAAGCTGTCCTCGAACTCACAATGCTCCTTCTACCTCATCCTCCCAAGTGCTGGGATTAAAGGTGTGCGCCACCACGCCCGGCTCTTTCCCTTTTTTTGTCTGGCTGCTTTTGCTCTATCTGCTACCTTGAAGTGTTGCCCCAGTGCCATGCCACCCTGCCTTGGAGCCAGGTGATTATGCACTGAGACCTCCACAAACAGTGAGCTTTAAATAAACCATTTCTTCCCTAATTTTGGGTGTCAGGTATTTTGTTTCAGCAACAAGAGAAAAGGAAGCAAGACATGGTGCATCCTCATCTGTCTTATGCACTGAATCTGGCACTGTGTGACTTCTGGCTCATCCCCAAAGTCAAAAGGGCAACGAAAGGTAAACGTTTTGAATGGATTCAGGACATCCAAACAACTGCAATAGTGCATCTAAAGATATTTATGAAACAGGACTTTCAGAACTGCTTCAGAGAGTTGCGAGCTGCACGCCTGTAATCCCAGCACTCAGGAGGCTCGCCATGAATTTGAGGCCAACCTGGGCTACATAGCCATAGCAAGATCCTAACTCGAAACAAAAAACAAAACAAAACAAACAACTTAAAATGCTATTCAAAACCAAATGCATTGGTGTTTGGTCATCAGTGGATGATTTCAGAGCTAAAGTGGCTTAGGTAAGTCCCATTTGCCACATTGTACTAACACTACTTAACAAATCCATAAGGGATAGTAAACACTACAACCAGCATTTACCCCTCAATTATGTGAGCCTCTGTTTCTTTGGTTGGTAAAAAAAAATCCAAGTCTCACAGAGAGTATTTAAAATGCTCTTTCATTCAGCACCTCCCATTTTCCCACACTTCAGTGACAAAGTGGTGTGTACCTCAAAGCGTTCATCTTCACAACGATAAATATGTTCTTCATACTGAGTCTTCTTGGAACTAACAAATGTGGAGTCCTCAGACCATGATGGGAAGGAAACCCAGGTGTCATTTAAAACCTTTGGACAGAAACACAGATTGAAACAAAAGCCTAAAAAAGTAGCCCAATGGTCTCAAAAAAAAAAAAAAAAAAAAAAAAAAAAAAAAAAAAAAAAAAAACAAAAAAGAAAAAAAAAAAAAAAAAAAAAAAAGAGAGAGAGAGACACAAAACTCCAGGGAGGGGAAGAAACAGCATGATGTAACTCCACCTTTAGCAAGATTACCATAAAATATTAGTAAGCTAAATATTCTGAATCTAAATGTAAAAGCTTTTTAACAAGGACAGAAGTCAGGCACCATGGTGCATGCCTACAATCCCAGCACTCAGGAGGTTGAAATAGGACTGTTATGAGTTCAAGGCCAGCCTGTACTACACAATAAGACTCTGTCTCAAAAAAAAAAAAGAAAACAAATCAAAAAAACAAAACAAAACAAAACAACAACAACAACAAAACAAAACAACCCCACCAAAAAACAACAACAACAAAACCCAAAAATAAGGACAGAGAAGGTTCCCCATTTTGTCATCCCAAACTCAGCACCACCACTTCCCGAGAGAATACTGTGGATCCAGGGCTGCTGCTTACCTCTTTACAGAGTGGAGTCCGTCCTGTACACTTGGGCTGCTGGTAACTTTTGGGCAAGGCTCGATAACTGGAGCCCAGCCTTTTACAAGAGGCGTAATCTATCTCCATGGCAATGCCCTCTGTAGCTCGTTCTTTTGGAAAGGTCTCCAAATGCACAGACTCCTTATAGCCCAGAAAGTTTTTAAACCAATTAAACAATTCAGGGAATTTCCTGGAGAATCAGCCAAAAACTAGTAAGTCATCAGAGATGCAACAGTTATTCTAAGATTTATCTACCACCACTCATTGTTGGGTCTGAACCGATACCAAGGACGAATTCCCAGGACAGTGATCTCCTACCTAAGAAACAAGGTTTCTACCTAAGAAACAAGGATCCTTTTTCCTTAGAGTATGCTCTCAGATCACTTAAGGTAGTGATGGAACAGCCGCACTCAAACTACAGTAGGCAATAACTGAAGAGTCTCACCTTTAGACTAAGAATGTGGCTTCAGTGTTCATATAATTCTTTTTTTTTTTTTTTGCGGCACCAGGGATTGAACTCACAGCCTCGCGCCTGCCAGACAGGCATTTAAGCTGCTGAGCCAAACTCCCGGCCCTGGTTTTTTGAGGCAGGGTCGCACTGTGTAGCTCAGGCCAACCTTGCCCTTGCGTTGTAGCCCAAGCCGGCCTCGAACTCACAACGCTCCGCCTATCTCAGCCTCCCGAGTGCTGGGATTAAAGGCGTGCGCCACCACACCCGGCTTGTTCATATAATTCTTAAATTGTCAAATATAGTTAAGATTCTAGAACCCTGGGAGAGACTCCTCTATTAACACCCAGAGAAAAAGGAGACCACTAGGCTTTGGCCATGAGTCAACTGATCCTCTAATACTTTCTGCCTATTTTCTCATCTCTAGAATAAGACTAGAAGACTTCTCAGGACTCTTGACACTAACATTTGAATCAACTGACTCACCTTGATTAAATTAGCTTTGCCTAGCACATACCTCATAAACCAATTTCCACCTCACTTCCATCCCGGAAGAACTAAGGGCTCAGCCCCTTGCTTCACTTACCCTAGAAAAGGAGAAACTAGCTGTACAAGTTCGGCCCGAGAGATCACCTCCTGGTTAAAGATAACAAGACAGCGCAGGAAATTCTCATAGGCCTCTGCACTCCGCAGAGCCTTTCGAACCTTACAAAGACAACAAAAAAAAATTGGTTACATAGCTGAGCATGGTGGCACATGCCTATAATCCCAGCACTTGGGAGGCTAAGGCAGGAGGACTGCCTCATCTGACTAGCAAGACTTGGTCTCAACAACAAACGATTACATGAGGAATTAAGATCCTAAATATCTTTTTAAAACTTGGGGAAATCTGATCTGATATTCGATTGATACTTAGTCTCCTAAGATGTGATAATGATTATGTTTGAAAGTCAAATTAAAAGGAAACAAAATATTTATGAAAAAAAAATTATGGATGCCAGGTGTAGTGGCATACACCTGTAGGCCCAGTGCTCAGGACGCTGAGGCAGGAAGATCACTGAGTCTGAAGACAGACTGGGCTACGTAAGCAAGTTCATTCCAGACTGCACTACGTAGGAAAACTTTGTCTCAAATACACAAAAATCAAAATTTATGGATAAAATGTTATCTAGAATTTGTTTACAAATAAACTAAAGAAGGCCAGGGATTTTGCTCAATGGCTCAAGTGTTTATCTGGTAAGTGCAAGGTCCTGAGTTCGATCTCCAGTACCAAAAAACAAAGCCCAAACAAAACAAACAAACACACAAAAACAAATAAACTAAGGTGAAAACATAAATGAAACAAGTACATTGATGAAGAGCTATGAACAGTTGAAGCTGAATGACAGGTACATCAGGGATCATTTTATAGTTCTCTTTAGCTTTAAATACGTTTGAAATTTGCCACAATAAAAAAACGTAGAAATGAGATCTTGGATAGTCTTCCTACATGCTTGCTTCTCCAGACCATGTCAGAGTTGGCCAAGCTTTTGCTGCCCTTCCTAACAGGTGTCTGTAACAAGAATCTTTGTCAACATCAAGAACCTCGGTGAACAGTTTTCAAACTAGTTAATCTTGAATGATGAGCTTTTCAAATAAGATACTTTTGTCTCCTGTATTTAAAACACTTAACATTTTGATACCCCCAAACCTAAAAATATTCAGTGGCACAGAGAAAGAGAAATCAACTAATCAACATGGAATTTCAGTTCCAAAAGTAAATAGCACTGTGGTTCTTTCTTCAGTGGACACTGTAGACTACCACTGAACCACGTGATTCATAAACAAGCCTGGCTCTGGACTTTTGTATTCTTTTATAAATAACTATCTATCCGGAGACACTGCATGGAATGAATGTAAACTTTTAAAGACAAAGATGAAAGACTATGTTTTATTTATTTATTTATTTTGAGTAGGTTCTCACTATGCAGTTCAGGCTGGCCTTGAGCTCATAATGATTCTCCTGCCTTAGCCTCCCAAGTGCTGGGATTACAGGCATGCACCACCAAGGAGTATGTTTTTAATCCCATGTTTGTTTGCTGTTTAATTTTTATTAGATTTTAAATACCCAAAAAGTGAACAGAATCTAACAAACCATACGTACTGCCCTAAATTGTTTCATTTATATCACTTTCTTCTATCACTGAATTTTATTTTTTTGTCTTTTTGAGACAGGGTTTCACTATACAGTTCAAGCTGGCCTTAAACTCACAGCAATTCTCCTGCCTCAGCCTCCTGAGTGCTGGGATTATAGGCCTATCACTGAATTTTAAAACAAACTGCAGATATTCCATGTACACATACTTATATATTCACCAAGTTAACCCCAAGGAGGTCAGATGCACTCAGCAAGAGCCAACCTAAGATCCCACAGAACAACTTTATACCAGCACTAGCCACTCAGACTGCCAGTTAGAAACACCTGGGGATCTTTGAAAACATCCTACCAACTGCCTTTTGGAATTTCCACCAATTCTCTACTGTACATACCTAAGTCTCCCTAAGGGGTAAGGGAGGACCTAACTCAGTGGCAGACCATGCCCAGCATGTACAAGGACCTGAGTTTAATCTCTAGCTGCTTACTCCCCCAAGCCACTACGTCCTCAATAACTGGTGTAGGCATCAGCACTGCTCATTGTCAACACATGGGTATCTACAACCGTGCATGTCAAACAACTTTTTTGAGAGGAACATGATGCACTCCACCAAAGAAAACGCTGTATTTTGCCACAAACTACTTCACAAATTTCTTTAGTTACGGTAATAGTTGTAGTAGACTGAAAGGTCCCACTATGTAAGACAATAGAAAGCCATAGAGCTACGGTTTTAGTTCAGTGGCAGGGCATTTGCCTAATATGCATGAGGCTCTAGGTTCCAGTCCTAGCACTGGGAAAAACAGAAAACACTCACCTTATCAAAAAATAATGATTCAGTCCCAACACCATGCTTACTAGCATCTGCCATAGAAGAATCCTTTAGGCTGAGTAGTTTGGGTTTCTTCTGTAAAAGAGGAAGAATACAAACATACAAGATTCAAATGGTTCCAACACAGCTGATAAATGATCACAGCATTATTGTGACAAACTTTTAGAATTAACATCCTTCCTTTTTACAGAAGCTAAAAGTAACTTTATTCAGAATCTAATGCTACCACCTTCTTTCCTTACTGGTTAAAGGAGACAAGGGTGTTCATAAAGTCCTAGCATTGGGGCTGGGGATCTAGCTCAGTGGCATAAGCACTTGCCTGGTAAGTGCGAAGTTGTGAGTTTGATCCCCAGTACTGGAAAAAAAAAAAAAAAAAGCCCTAGTACACACTGTCTGGAGGGGACAAAAGTCAAACTTTCAGTAACATTTCAATTTAAAAGTTCATGAAGAAAGTATAGTTTATTTTCCTGAAAAAAGGAGTAACTATCCCAGCACTCTGGAAAGCTGAGGCAAGAGAATCAATAGTTTGAGGCTGGGCAACTTCATGACACCTTATCTCAAAATAAAAAATTTTAAAAGGGTTGGAGATAAGAGCTCAGTGCTAAGACCTTGACTTCAGTCAACAGTACTACAAAAAAAAAAAAAAAAAATGGAAGAACAAACGTTTAAAAAGGAATTAACAGGTCATAATATAGCCCTATTAGGCACAAATCTACTTTAAAGACTCATCTCTTACTATCTATGAATAAATACACGAACTTTGTGAGAAGTAGCACATTGACCTTGGCCATCTCAGAGTGTACTTTCTTAGGAGCGTGACCCTTGTTTATACCGCTTAGGGCAATCATGTGGGAAATTCTAAATCCCAACATATTGTTTCTACCTGTGGGCTATCAACTGCGGGAGGTCTTTTCTGAGCTGATTTCTGCTACCCATGTAACATTTTACCAAAGAAACCATTACAAACACTAAAAAAACAAAGTCCTTCTAACATACTGGCAATATCTAACACGTCAGTCCTTTGGGTCATTCACTTATTCACAAGTCTTCTCTCACTGTAAGAAGTTCCACTAGACTTTAATTCTTTAATTCAATTCTGTAGACATTTCCCTATTTCATACTGCTTTACACTTTCCAGGAAACTTCACTGTGTAATACACGAACTTAGTCCTCCCCCCTTGACAGCTGCATGGCATGGAAGGGAGAAAAGCTAGTTCTCCACAGACCACCAGTACTGACTGTAACAACCAGCAGCATATGATGGATCACTTACTAGGGGCTTAAGATCTCTCTGCTACAGCTCGAGGGTCCCAATGTGGAGATTCCCATGATACAGATTAAATGTGGAACCCAATAGAGAACCTTGAGCAGGACAGTCCCCAACAGAGCTCTCACAAAGCATCTGCATTAGATTCACAAGAGGGCTCCAGAGATCATTCACATATTTTTGAAACAATTACCAAGCTCACGAATCTTCTTTTTTAGTGCTAGGCAACTCTAAAACATCCAATGCAAAAGAGGTAAAACTTAAGTCCCAGAAAGTCTTGGAAACAAACTAACAAAAAGGAACCATGGTTCATAGCAAAAAAAAGAGATAATATGGAGGGGAAAAACTCAGAAAAGCACAATAATCCAAACAACAGATGCTATTCTAACACTGTTACAGAGCCAACTAAGAAGCTATGTGTGGAGTTTCTATAACCTATGCCGGGAATAACAGGTATTGACGTTGCTGTGCATTCACACAGCACCAGTCCTGGAATACCTGTCCACAAAGGACTTTTTCAGAACCCAGCTGGGCGGTTCCTGCCACACTTACCTTCACTGGAGGGGTGGTTCCCGTCCCGGAGTGCCTGCGGATCTGGCAGCCGTTCTGGCTGGGTCTCTGTGGTTTGTTGTTCAGCTGTGGTTTCTTTACAGTGCCTCCATGATCATTTCTCACAGAATCAACCTTCTCCGCAGTTGTTTTGCTTAAAAGCTGATTAAGACACATGAGATTAATTCTCTGATCAAAGCAAGTAAGAATCATCTAGGAAAGTTCCCTTCTGATCACAGCTTTTCAACTTGGCTAATACATAATTTTGAATAGTATAATTTTTCTAAATGAAGCTTACCACAGAGCTGTTGGCATCTGGCAGGAACTGTCCAAACTCTGACAACAGATCTTCCTGGTTTTTAAAGAGACGAGCCACTTGGGCATACACCTCCTGCTCAGTCAAAGCGGGGGTATAGTTTCCTCCAGCTTCCTTAGCATTTCGCTGCTCTTTCTGAGGAATTACAAGTGGGAAGAGGTGATATTTGTGGTCTCCTGTTTTGTATTACACACTATTGAACATTTTTGGGATGTCTGAGGCTTCTGTATTATGTTATCTACTTAGGCAGCACAAAAGAAAGTCTATATCCTTAGTAACTATTTTGACTACAGGCTTTTCAAGTTGAGGAAGGAAAAGATGATGCTAGTCAATTACTTCTTTTTAAAATTAGGCACCAGATCGACCTTGTAAAGAGTTCGTAACTGCTAAATTACAACATGACCTCTATCTGAGGTCCATTAGATCAGCTCTGTGGAAAAGGCCCGAGTGCAGTTTCTCCTACACTGACTCTTCTCAGTTTGAAGGAGCTTGATGGAAACTATGCCCCTTTTCTCCTAACGCAGTTAGGGGTACCTCTTCTTAGAATGGGCAATATTATAGACAGCTAAGTCAGGCAGAAATACATTAGGCAGTCATATGGGGTCGGGCACTTGAGGGAGTCAGTGCAGAAGATGAGAATACATCAGGGTTGTGGCCGAAGTGCAACGGAAGATTAAAAGTCATAAGACTAGTTTTACCTGCTTCCCTAAGAGATGAAGAAGGCTTGAGGTTTGGAATTATTGGTATTGCCCTAGAGATTTCCATTATCTGCCACCCATTAAGACTAAAACTACAGATTATCAACCGATGGATCAATTACCTAAACAACTATACTTGCAATCTTACTGGTTAATCATAATTTTGACCCATGTCTTTAATCTATAAAACTCCCTTTGAGGTGCATTCATTGTCAATCCATTTGGGACCACTCCTCTCTCTCTGGAGCTATCCCATTCTCCATTCCTTTTCTCCAATAAATTTTCCTACTCTTAAAAATAAATGAAATAAGGGCAATAAATGTGAATGGCAAGCGGGCCACTAACCTCATAAAGCACAAAACACTAGAGAACTTTCTCCTTCCTCTACTGTAGATTCACCTGACTACACAAACTATATACTCTAAACTTTCAGATAAACTAAAACAGGAATTCATTTCATAGGCCACTGAGTTTAAAATCCCAACTGGATGCCACAGGGCACTCAAGTGAGGCAAATAAAACTGTTCACAAACAGGCATCATAGTTTCTAACTGGTTAATACCCAATGAGAATCAGTGGGGGATAATAAGGGCTATTCGTGTTCTTAGACTACCTGCCTCAGGGTGGCCTGGTTGAAAAAGATTGAAGGGGCAACCGTCTTACCTGATAGGTGTGCAAAATCTCCAGGAATGCTTTGTAGATGTCTGGCTGGCCCTGGAATCTATTCTTGATCTTATTAACATAGTTGATGGCATGATTAAACTCCACGGGCTGATTGTTCTGCAAGGATGGGGCCGTTCCCAACGAGATTGTCACTGGTGTGTGAGGCTGGACTGGTGGAGACCGTGGGGATGCATATGGTGGGACAGGGGGAGTCTGCTGACTGGCTGGAGTATGTGCTTGTAGTTGGGAAGGCTAAAAAGAAAAAAGTCTTTATTCTCCTCAGGAGCACAGAGAAAGTTAAGTTCTAACTAAAAAGAAACAATGTATTTGATTAACTAATACCTTTTTTAATTCACTCAGGGCAAGTCATTTTAGCCCAACTCTAATCATACTGGACATGGGGAGAGCTGTTGAGGGGGGTCACACATTCTGATACAAGTATCTCAGTCTCAGATTTTCTAAATACAACCTTTAAATTGGAGCCATCTCCAATTACAGGTAAGTGTTTTTCATATGCAACTTTTATTAGCTCAGTGGGTACAAATAGAAAAAACTTATCCTATATAGATCTTTAATGACAAAGACAACATCTCAATTGTTTAAATAACTTCTCAAAAAGATGTCTTCTAGACCAGCTCTGTCCAGCACAACTCTGACATGATGGAAATGTTCTTTATTTGCACCATCCTGTATAACAGCCACTACCCACGGGTGTTTACTGAGCACCTGAAATGTGGCTGGAGCAACTGAAAAACTGAATGTGTCTGAATTACATTTAGATAAGTGTCATATGTGGCTAGTGGCTATTATATATTATAGTGGGGTTCAGGATCTAGAACATGCCATCAACCAGGTGTGGTGGAGCATGCCAGATACTCAGAAGGCAAAGGCTTGCTTGGGTGGCAAGTTCAAGGCTAGCCTGGGAACCTGGTGAGACACCATCTCAAAATACAATTTAAAATGAGCCAGGGATATAGCTCAATGGTAGAGTATCACTGGTCCTGAGTACTACAATCAACCAAATTTAAAAACAAAAAGGGCTGATATAAATCAGTGGTACGGGCTGGGGATATAGCTCAGTAGCACTAAGCCTGTCTGGCAAGTGTGAGAGCCTGAGTTTGACTGCCAGGACCAAAAAAAAAAAAAAATTTCAGTGTAGAGCACCCGTCTTCAATCCCTAGGACTACAAAAAAAAAAAAAAAAAAAAAAAAAAAAAAAAAAAAAAAAAAAAAGACACAAAAAACAAAAAACATCTCAGCAGCCTTAGCATCAACATCTTTTTAGTTTGATGACTTAATCTGGTCAAGGAATAAGTGTTGTAAAATACTGGCCATGAGGGTCTAATTTGCCCATGATAAAGTGACCATTTCTGAGTAAGATCCAGTAACCCATACCTATAGTTCTAGCTACTTGAGAGGCTGAGGTGGGAGTATCGCTTAAGCCTTAGGGTTCCAAACTGACCTCAAAATCCCATCTCAAAACAAAAACAAGACCATTTCTACCCGTGGGGTGAAAGTATTTTACACAATCAACAAATGGAGTAGCCATGGGTTTAAAAAGAGAAGTTGGGGACAGGTTGCCAACTGATACAGACCTGCTTGTTTTTTTTTGAGATAGGTTCGTACTATGTAGATCGAGTTGGCCTTCAATTCTATGTAGCCTAGGCTGGCCTGGAACTCACAGCAATTCTCCTGCCTCAGCCTTATAGATATGCACCACCACACCCAGCCTGTTCATTTTAAATAGATATCTGAATCTGTGGTGTGTAAATATGAGCCATGTGACAGTGAGGTGAGGGCTGTATCTTCTCTGATAAAATCTCTTGGTCTATGTGCCTAAGTCTTCTACAGGGGACAAAGGAAGGGGCTTTCTAGGGTATGTATTTCACAGGATGCGACATTGTCCAAGTGCTCACCTTGCTGACTTTGGCAGGTGGGGGCTGAGGAGCTGGCTGGGCAGGAGCTGGGGCTGATTGGGCTGAAGGCTGGGAAGGATGTTGGGGTGGTGGCTGAGGCTGGGGCTGGATGCCATGGGTAGGGATCTGATGAACCTGGCCAGGAGTTGTCACGTTCACCATGTCATTGGTCTGCACCTCAATTTTGTAGCCAGGAGGCAAGAAGGTGTTGAAGCCCATGATCAGGTCAGGGTGGCCTTTGAACAGCTGGGACACACGACTGATCACTCCTGGAGTGTCGATGCTAAGAAAAAAAACATAGAAAAATGATGAATGGCAGGTTTGACAAACACCCCAGGAAGAAAATAATTAACTTTCCACTAAGTCTTCCATAAACAGGAAAACGGATGAACTGAAATCCCAAAATCATTTAGCTTTAGACTCAAAGGGGCTTGATCACAATTTTGAACAAAAATACACTTACGGTAACAATTCTATCAAGCAGGTATTTAGTGACAAAAGCCACAATTCCCAAGCAAAACCCAATCCTTCATACACCAACATAAAATTATAGGGTATGTCAATCAAGCATGGTAGTGCATGCCTGCAATCTTGGCACTTGGAAAGCTAAGGCAGGAGAACTGCTGTGAGGTTGAGGCTGACATGGGCTACACATTGAGTTCAAGGCCAGCCTGAACCACACAGTGAGACCCTGTCTCAAAAAATAAAATAAAAATAAAATTAAGTTAAATTACTGGTCATGTCTAGAATGTTCAGATGACTTATTCTCTTGTAATAGTAAACCATGCCAAAATATCACAGTATCTTAAATTAACTAAGAAATCAAGTAGCCTAAATCATTAAAAAATGCTACTTCCCTGATTGAGACGAAGCACTAAGGAAAATTTATCAATAGGGAAAAAAAAATTAGTGGCATAATTTCCACCAATAAGCCTATATATAAATAAATGAAGTAGAGCCGGGCGTGGTGGCTCACGCCTTTAATCCCAGCACTCGGGAGGCTGAGGTAGGCGGAGCGTTGTGAGTTCGAGGCCAGCTTGGGCTACGACGCGAGTGCAAGGCTGGCCTGAGCTACACAGTGCGACCCTGCCTCAAAAAACCAGGGCCGGGAGTTTGGCTCAGTGGCTTACAGGCCTGTCAGGCAGGCACGAGGTTGTGAGCTCGATCCCCGGAGCCAAAAAAATAAAAAATAAAAAATAAAAAATAAATAAATAAAGTAAGCCGGGCGTGGTGGCGCACGCCTTTAATCCCAGCACTGGGAGGCTGAGGTAGGCGGAGCATTGTGAGTCCGAGGCCGGCTTGGGCTACAACACGAGCACAAGGCCGACCTGAGTTACATAGTGCGACCCTTCCTCAAAAAACTAGGGCTGGGAGTTTGGCTCAGTGGCTTAAGCGCCTGTCTGGTAGGCACAAGGTTGTGAGTTCAAGCCCCAGGGCTGCAAAATAAATAAATAAATAAATAAATAAATAAAGGCAAGATTCTGAAAATTCAACCTCCAAAAGACAACAGTAAACAGGTAAGACTAAGCTATATTCTCCCTCTAAAATCAACATCCCAAGCACAAACTTAAGTACATCACATGTGTCTTTTACCTTTGAGATTTAAATTCCTTCATTATGTCAAGGAAATCATTGTAGACCTGAGGCTGACTGCCAAACTGCAGCTTCACCTGGTCAAGATAGGACAGCGCATCCTCCACCTGAGGCAGATATAAATCTCAAAGTTATTAAAAGAATATAAGTCAAAAGTTATTTTAAAAAACAAGTGATTTATGGCTAAATTAACTCAAAACAGAAAATGAAATATAAATATATACAGAAAGTATTAAAATTTATACATATAATAAAACTCAAAATATAAAACTTAAGAGCTTTGCTTTGGATAATTCTGGAAGACACAGTGACTGATAATTCCATTAATCCATCATCTGTTTACTCATTTTGTTAGGATTCACTAAGATGCAACACAGCAGGCTCAATGTAGACATTAAGCACTCAATGACAAATACACCATGGCCCCACTCCATGGGAGCTTGTCCATGGAAATCATCACAAAATGGGAAATCATGGAATGCCTAAAGAGCACAGGGAAAGGAAACAATGCTGCTCTCCTTCCAAACAGTAAAAACATCCAGGAGGTGATGGATAAACTGAGGCCTGAGTATCAGTGAAAGCAGGCAAAAGTGAAGACCAGCAAGAAAAGTCAAGGGAAGCAGCCAGGGAAAAATCCCAGGCCAGATACCATGTAGTACATTCAGAAACAGTTTTGTTTGGTTACGGCCTAAGTCCTGATTAGAAGAATAGTAAAAGATAAGATAGAAGAAGCAGGATCTACATCCTGAAAGGACTTGTAAATTTTTTTTTCAAAAGAATTTAGATCTTTATCATCCACATATTTGGCCAGGGTTGAGGAAAAAAAATGGTGGGAAAGCAGGACACACTGAAGAGATGTAGAAAGACCAGTAATGGCACAAGGATGCCTGAATAAACCATGTGAGAGAAGTGGCTGGAATTAAGAATACTGGTCAAATGACAGAGAAGCACACAGATTCAAAAACTTCTTGGAGGCTGAAGTGACAGAATCTGATGACTGGTAAGACAAAAGACACACAAAGAACCTTCAAAAGTAACCCACAAACCGGGTGTGGTAGCGCATGCCTTTAATCCCAGCACTCAGGAGGCTGAAGCAGGAGGATCGTTGCGAGTTCGAGACCAGCGTGGGCTACAAAGTAAGTTGAAGGCCAGCCTGAACTGCATAGTGAGACCCTGTCTCAAAAAATAGGGTTGGGGATTTAGCTCCATGGCGTAAGCACCTGCCTGGCAGGCGCAAGGTGTGTTCATCCCCCGTACCAAAAAAAAAATTATCCAAGCTGGGTGCAGTGGTCACACCTTTCATCCCTACTACTTGATTTTTGTTTTATTTGGTCCAGGGATTGAACTCATGACCTCACACTTGCCAGGCAGGCACTGTGCCACTGAGCTAGCCCAGTCCCTACTACTTGAAAGGCTACAGCACCAAAATCCCAGGGCCCACATTTCCATGGGACATGGTTAGTCAGTGTTTCACAACAGACTGTATACTTGGTCAGTTCCTACGTGTCCTGCTATATTACATTTACAAATGACATTGGCAGTTTCTGCTGAGTCAGTAGACTATTTAGTTTGTATTAGAAACTTTCAATACTGAAATACTTCATTAATGGCCACAAAACTGAAAGTCTAAATAGTAGGGAAAAAAACTTCGGAAGATACTACAGGATTTACTTCCACATGATAAAAAAAAAAATTACAAAAAAAAAAAAAAAAAAAAAAAAAAAAAAAAAAAAAAAAAGATGGTATACTATAATGACTAAATAGGAGAAAACACTCAGAAACTCAAAGAAAAGAAGTTGTGGCTAGCCAGGCGTGGTGGTGCACGCCTTTAATCCCAGCGCTTAGGAGGCTGAGGTAGGTGGAGAGTTGTGAGTTCGAGGCTGGCTTGGACTACAAGGAGAGCGCAAGGCTGGCCTGAGCTACACAGTGAGACCCTGCCTCAAAAAACCAGGGCCGGGAGTTTGGCTCAGCGGCTTATGCGCCTGTCAGGCAGGCGCGAGGTTGAGTTCAATCCCCGGTGCCGCAAAAACAAAACAAAACAAAACAAAACAAAACAAAAGAATAGTGAGGAAATTACCTAATTATGTGTCAATTACAGATCAAACTCTTGATAAAAGGATGTATACAGTTCCAGGAACCACAATTCATATTTAGCAGCTACAGATCTAAGGAACAACGTGGGGACAACGTCTGGTGAATTTTCCTGACTCACTTCAACAGGCATTTATTATAAAGGTATAGAATAATACCTTCAGCCAGGCGTGGTGGCCCACGCCTTTAATCCCAGCACCCGGGAGGCTGAGGTAGGCGGAGCGTTGTGAGTTCGAGGCTGGCTTGGGCTACAACGCGAGCGCAAGGCCGGCCTGAGCTACATACACAGTGCGACCCTGCCTCAAAAAACCAGGGCCGGGAGTTTGGCTCAGCGGCTTACGCGCCTGTCAGGCAGGCATGAGGTTATGAGCTCGATCCCCGGTGCCACAATAAAAAAAAAAAAAAAAAAAAAAAAAAAAAAAAAAAAGAATAATACCTTCAAAGCTACCTGTGAACCTTCTGAAGCCTGCAGTCTGGCTTCGCTGGAGACGTAGTAAAGGAACTAGCTAAGCAGGTGCCAAATATCTGTGCTACTGGCAATTTAACAAATGATCACAACAAACATGCTTCACATTATTCAAATCCCTCTTTGTCACCTATCCACCAATGATAAAAAAGTGTAAAAAATGCTGATGCTTAAAAATAACCTAGGCATTCTAATTGAACACTATTACATGATATAAATGGTTTACTGAAGTTGATCCAAATGCTTGTAATGCATTTAAAGACTGATCCAACAATGACAGGCCATGTGGAATACTGAGTCAAATTACATAAAGGAACAAAAGTATTTCCCCTTTTCTCATCAGAAAGAAAATTCAACTAGTTATTGTACTTAGAAACACAATACAGTCAAGGGTTTATAACTAAAAAACAGAACAAAAAATACCTACTCTACACTGGACTTACTACTCAGAACCCAAATCTAAAGCCCTCCTTTGCTGGTTTCTATAAAACAAAACACAATCCATATACCACACACTTGATTCCAAGGAGGAACCTGAATGAAACATACTGCTCTCATAGAATGCATGGAGAAAGACTAGAAAAACACTCATATCTTTGTTAGCTTAACAGCAAATTTACAAGTTTCATTTTGGGAAAAATGGCTAGACATGGTGGCACATACCTGTAGTCCAGCCTGGGCTACAAAGTGAGTTCAAGGTTAACATGAACTAGATAGTGAGACCTTGTCTCTAAAAACAAAATACAAAATTAAGGTATTAACTGAAAAATACTGGGTTGAATTACACCGAGTTTTAAAAAAACAATTTTCAGACTTGGTGAAATGCCCAGTTCACTGTGGTATTATATTCTGTGACACAGCCCTCACTCTATAAGCGGAGTGTGAAAACCTTTTTAATGAAAACACCAAATTTTCCCAAAAGGCCCAAATAATATGCACTCTCTTTACAGTCTATATTTTAATCTGCATTGATTACTTGAGCCCACATAGATGAGAAACTTTACAGATTTCTTCTATATAGCTTTGTTCTGGTATGCCTCATGATATGTATGTAGCATTTTATGCCCTTAGGCTAATATTCAACAAGTCCCTGAGCCCACCAGTGAGGATGACAATCATAGAAAACAACTCAGTAGTACAAGACATTCCACCTATCCTTAGTGGTTAGGTGCCCAGTCACCCAGTGGATGTCTGAACCTCAGGTAGTGCTAAACTCTGGACCCTTACGTATACATACATACTTATGATACAGTTTAATTCATAAAATAGGTACAGCAAGAATAATAATTTACCGTAGATCTTAGCAACTGTGACTTAGAATTTTTTTCCCTCTTAAATCAAAAATTTTCACCTTATCACATAAAGGAAGCTCTTCATAGCTTCTCTTTGGCATATCTGAATTGCTGTCATCAATTATTCTTGCACCTTGGGGCCATGATAAGTAAAATGAGGACTATCTGAATGCAAAAACTGTGACACTGTGATAGTTCATCTGATGATCTGATAGCCAAGAGGGCTATGAAGTAACCAACAGATAGGGAATACACGATGTGGATATGCTGGACAGATGGGTGATTTACATCCCACTTGGGACAGAAGGGTGGTATGAGATTTCATAACACTACTTAGAATTGCATGGGATTTAAAACTTGTTAAGTGTTTATTTCTAGAATTTCACAATTACAGTGCCCACCAACTTCATCCGAAAGGTGCACAAGCTTTACTGAGGATAGGTTTGAAGATGCCACGAAATTGAGCTACTCATAAAGAGAAAAAGATTAAATTGTAAGACACATTACTGGCCTGATTTATTCAACAGGACTGTAGCCAATAATGAGTATGTTTCATAAAGTCTTTTTTGATACCAAGAGCTATGAGTTTGAAAGAAAGCATCCAGAAACTGTACTTTAAAGTTTATGTTGCATTGGGCACAGTGGTGCATGCTTATAATCCTACCACTTGGGAGGCAGAGGCAGGAGGATTGTCACAAGTTCAAGGCCAGCCTGGGATATATATAGTGAGTTCAAGGACAGACTAAACTACATAGTGAGACACTGCCTCAAAAAGAAAAAAAAAAAAAGGGTTTATATAGTATGAAAATAGCCCTTCAGTCACAACAAGCCATGCATTCATAGTCCATATACATTTCTTGAGTGTATTCTTTTCTTCATTAGGCACTGGAACCAAAATGGGAACTCCAAGCAGGTTTAAAAATAAAAATAAAGTGAAACTTCTTAAGACTCAACACCTTGTCTCTTGTGCTACACTGTAACAAGCTACATTATAATAAGTTAAATTCATTACTTTCTAAAGATAAACCTTTGACTCAAGAAAAGAAGCTGAATCCCACCCACCTTGAGCCTCTGAAACTGCTGTTGCCCCTGCACTGGTGCAACTGGTGGTGCTGGATGGGCATGGCTCTGGACTACTTGGCCTCCGTGGGGCTGCACAGCTGTTGGGTGATGGTGGCTGCCATGAACTGCTGCTATGGTGGGCCCATGGCTGCCAGAGCTCTGTGGCACAGCTGAAACCTGAGGTGGACAAAATACAAACAAGAAATTTCTGTGCATTCTTCTCTAAATGCATTGAGAGAAATAACACAAATGCACAAAGCATTCCTACATATCTCTGCATGCACAAAGTCAATTAATTAGAAGCCTAAATTTCCCTGAAAGGAAACTGATGAAATAATTTAAAGCCATCTGTAAGAGAATTTTTGTAGCTATTAAAAATTATATAGCTTAATGCTTCTTAAACTATCTTTAGTAAAGGTCTAGTTTTTCTTAAATTCCAATCTGTCATGAACCACTACTTTTATAAAACACCATACAAACAAATTAGTGAAAAAGTAATTTTCATTATTAGATTCTATGGATATAAATTATGATGTCCTCTGTACTTTCTGTACTTATTAGAAGCTAGTAACAACATGTGCAGGTCACCCATTGTGGACTGGACTTTGAGTAGCACTGATAAAGATGTATTTTTTAAGATGTATTTTTATATTAAAAATATCTAAGTCTAGATAACCAATATGCAGCAGTATATTAGCATTTAATTTATGAAGGTGGAATTAGAAAAGTTTTTTTTAAAATTTCATTGTGTTCATTTTGCTTATCTTTATACTCGCTAGAATATTAATTACAATCATGCACTGCACAATGACATTTCTGCCAACAATGGATCACATATATGGTGTCCCATTCTACTGGAACTCCAAACTCCTCCTGTGCATGACAGTGGGTCAGGCATTCACAGCATAGTTCCCATATGTTTGTGGTGATGTGGGTATAAACATACCTACCACACTGCTGCCAGATGCAGAAAAGTACAGCATGATTATGTACAGCATACAATACCTGATAATGACAAGTGATGTGGCTGGTTTATATATTTGTTGAACTTCATCATTACTTTCAAGTGTACTCCTACTTATTAATAAAAGTGTACTGTAGAAAATAGTATGATGCGTTCTGCTGACAGCAGCCTTGCACGTCTTATTGTGTCTCCTGACTGGCAGGGAACTGTTCTTAGGCTTGTGTATGTAGTCTGTGAGGTTTGCAAAATCACAAAAATCAGCTAACAACTCACTTCTAATAAGGTATCCCTATCAGTAAGTGAAAAATATTTAATTAAGTTGTTGGTAGTTGGGCCTCAAATATATTTCTTTTTCTATTCTGTTTCTCTCTTGATCTGTATTGTTCTCCTACAAATTTAGAAGTGAAATAAAAGCAGAAGTCCCTTTCTTTCCACTTCTATTATTAAAAAATACAAATTTATTAATTTCCAGAGCATTTTTAATTTTCTTACTTCAAAACTCTTAATCATTAAAGATAATTAATATTGATATATGATTGTTTCATAACCAAAATAAGAACAGAATGAAACTTAAGTTTCATTAAGCAATATAGTATGTACCACAATTTAAGAAAATAAGTCTTTTTTTCCAAAACCCCACAAGTCTATTAAAAAATTGCCCTAGAGGTGGGGCAGGCAGGCAACTATTTGGAAATCTACAATAACAAAATAAAACCATCAGGAGTAAAAGGCAACCTCTTAAATGATATGACAAGTTCTAACAGAGGAAGGGCTATTAGCCTGAGCTTTTATAGTCCAACATATATGTTTTTACAGTTTTACAAAATTATAGGTTTTTCTAAGACTTAGCTGTAGTTTATAAATGTTTGGGACTGCTGGTTTTATACAAGCACATTACAGTTTCCAGTAAGAATACACATGACAATTCCTAGTACATGAAACAGTCACAAACCTGTTCAAATAATAAAAATAACCACCCAAGGAAAACAAGCAAGATTTTTTTTTTCTCCTAAATCCCAACTGAAAGCTTCAATCTATAGCTGGACATGGCTCACACCTGAAATTCCAGCACTCTGAAAGGCTGAACAGGAAGCTCAAAAGTTCAAAACCAACCCAGGCAACTAACAACTTAAGGGAGTCTCTGTCTTAAAATTAAAAAATAGGGCCAGGGATATAGCTCAGTATGAAGGCTTAAATTCAATCCCCAGTTAAAAAAAATTAATCTGTTAAGTTTTCTGATGGGTTATCCTAGTCCTGCACTGCAAATATTCTACCACTTCAAGCGAGCCCTGAGGAACACCTAAGGACTCAGCTTTTCTTCCTTAACCTGGATTTCCTCCTTCTTGGCTTTCTTGTAATAAACTCCTAAGATACAAATTCCCTATGATGAGTATTATCACTATGTATATCTAAAATGTATCAATAAAATAAAATAAATAAATTAAATAAATAAATTCCTACCAATTAACTGCTAGGTCAAAAAGTAAGTAAACAATCTGACACATAGCTAGGGTGGCAGGTCAGTGGTAGAGTTCAGGGAGGGGCCTGAGCTGCAGTCTACTGGTAGAGTGCTTATTATCTCAAGTACATGAGGTCCTGGCTTCCATCCCCAGTAACACACACACACACACACCTAAGGGAATAAAAGACAGTGGCTCCCTCTGTAAGTAGGGAAAATGATCAGAATTAGATACATGAATTTCAAAGGCCATGACATTTTTAATGAATGTAGTGGTAAGTACACAAGTGTATACTGATTTTGCTATCTCGTGCACCTTAATCATCCAAAATAATTTCCTATTTCAAATTCAAACCTTAGTGAAAAGTGTTTTAACTGATGAACTGCTGATCCCTTCTTACTCCCAGTCCTGGGCTGGCCCAGCTCACCTGGTAGCTGGGTGTCACCGAGTACTGAATGCCAGTGGCTGACTGCATGGTCTCGGACACTGCTTCATACACAGGGGGTGCAGGGGCAAGCACGCGGTGCTGGTGAGGAAAAGCCTCTGTGCCACTAGGGATCCTCCGCTGCTGGGTTGCATACACCGGTGACTCCTGGTCCTCCAAACGCCGCTTCATTCTGCGTTCATGCTCAGGGATGCACTACAAAGCCTGCAGAGAGCAAACACAATGACATGAAAGTCAACTTTGGCTACCTGAGATGTGTAAGACCTTGGGTCAGTCACCACAGTTCAGTGTAGGCTCAACTCCCAGATGCCCAGGACTAACTATCAACCTCATCTTACAGATGAACTGCCACTGGGTAGGCAGTTCATGGGCATGTCACACATACAGTACAGTGAACAAGTTATATAAGTGAAAAAGATGAAAACTTAAAATAACAGTTTTTATTAACTTGGTACTACTAAGGTAAAAAATAACCTCCAATATAACAAACTTTTCCTCATTTTTCTACTTTGCTCCTCAAATGCTATCATTCCTAATATTAATTACATATTCACATGCTATAAAATATTCGTTTAACTTCTCTCAAAACCTTTGACAATTGGGGTCTAATTTTTAAATTATCAATTGTTTCAACAATTAAATGCTATCATGGAAAAAGCATGGGCCAGGAATAAGATGATAAAGGTTCTAGACTTATCAATTTAAGAGGCCATGTAATTTCAACCAAAGCCTTGTTGTGATTTGAAGTCTCTCCAACTAGAAAAAAAGTTGAAATAGCTCACTCTATGTCAGCGGCGGCAAACCTATAGCATGTGTGCCACAGCGAGCATATAAAGCCCTCTCTGTCAGCACTTGAGCTAATGCATCAGTTGTTTTTTCTAAACTAAAACCTCTGTATTCAGGTTTAATTGTAGTGTTGGCATTTTGCAATAAGTAAGTGTGCTCTGGGTTGCAGTCTGGGCACTTGGTCTCTAAAAGGTTCACCATCACTGCTCTAGGTTTCTTCTGACCCTAACAATGTTTAACATATGAGGTTGTTTTGTTAGCTTAATACCTTTGTAGAGTACATTTTCAATCTCACAGGACAAAATAGCACTTTACCCAATAATCTACCTGGGTCTTTTTCAGAGTTTTTTTCAACATCAGAATGCACCACAGAATGCACCACAGCTAAGAGAACATAAAAGCTAGGTGTGGTGAGGCATATCTGTAAACCTAGCACTCAGGAGGCTAAGGTAGGAGGATTGCCATAAGTTTGAGGCCATCCTGGGCTACATAGTGAGTTCAAGGACAGCCTGAATACAGAGCAAGTCCCTGTCTCAAAGAAAAAATTGAGAGAGAGAGAGAGAGAGAGAGAGAGAGAGAGAGAAGGTGGGGGGGGGGACGACCAAGGAGAACATGAAAGTAGGGCCTGGTATCACATTCCTCTAATCCCAGCTATTTGGGAGACAGATAAGCAGATCCCACGTCCAATGACTAAGGAGCCTAGCAAATAAAAAAGGCTTGGGGATACAGCTCAGTGCCAGAGTGCTTATGAAGAGAAGAGAAAGAAAACAACATAAAAGAGAAAGGAAAAGAGAAAAAAAAGAGCATAGCAGGCAAGCATGCTTTCCTGAACCATCCCAAGACAGCCTGAGGCAATGCCTTACCACACTGCCAGTTATAGAAACTCTTCAAGAAGACATCCCTGCTGTAGTAAGAACATGCAAAATACAGGAATGGTGGGAGATTTAGTAATCTCCCACATACAAGCTCCCTCTCTCTCTCTTTTTTGAGGCAGGGTCTTACTATGTATTTCAGCCAGGCCTTGAACTTTCTCTGTAGCCCAGGCTAGCCTGGAACTCATGGTAATCCTCCTGCCTCAGTCTCCCAAATGCTGGGATTACAGGTTTGAGCCACTGCACCTGGCATAAAGCTCTTTTTGTAAATAGAGAAAACAGCATTCACCTAGTTTCTAGGTCTGACACACACCTCCCATCCCAGGAACACACATCCCTGGAAGGGCAATGGATCAGGACAGGCTCCTGCTTTACTCCTGCTCTCTGTCCTCAACATCTTGGCAACCTGCTTACTACTTCAACCTTCACGTCTAAAATAGTATCTGTCTCTCTCCCTCTTTTTTTTGTCTTTTTGAAACAGGATTTCACTATGCAGTTCAGGCTGGCCTTGAACTCGCTCTGTAGTCCAGGCTGGCTTCAAACTGACAGCAATTTTACTGCTTCAGCCTCCCAAGTTCTAAGTAAAGTAGTATCTTAGGTTCTTACACTTCACAGACCAAAGTCAGATCCCAACATAGTAGTGCAACTCTTTAGTTTGCAAGCAAACCATTTTTAGTATTATCTTTTTATGAATCTCAAGCTGCAAATATGTTATGGCCTGTAACTTTAGATCAAAGGACTAAGTCTCCCAAGGTTGTGTGTGACAGTATACTGAACTCAGTTAACTGGAATTGAAAACAGCCTGCTGATAGGTGCTGAGCGTAAATAACTTAAAATGTCTTAACTGACTCTTTTCCTAGTATGAAGTACCATATTGATAATTCAAAAACATTCAAACATTTTAAAGGGTTGGAAATATAGACTTATACAAGCTATATGATACCTGAAAAGTCACTGGTCATCCCATTTTAAAATGAGGAACTGGGTCTCATAAATGGAGGGAATAATTCTATTCTCTAGTTGCCTCCTGAGTCAATGGCATCACTCTGTTCATGTGCTCCCTCCCAAGACTGCTGCCAATATTCTGCAGCTTCTCTCCCCTAATGAATCCTCTACACTGGTCTTGAAATGTCCTGTCTCAAACATAAACCTGGACCCAGCTGTAAATTCACACCTGGCTTCCTATCACTTACAAATACAACTTCTAACTCCTTAGTTTGGCCTACAAAATCCCTGCTTTAGAATCTAGGGCAGTGTCTTGTGCCTTGTTATCCCAGCTATTCACAAGGCACATGTGGATGGACTGCTTTTGCTTAAGGGTTCAGGACCAGCCTGGGGAATATAGCCTAAGGGAATATAGCTAAGACTCTGTCTCAAAAACTGAAACATGCCTCAAATTCTTAAGTTCCTTCAAGGTAAGGTTCTTTTCAACTTTATTTGCATTCCCTGCAGAGTTAACTACACTCAGACATGGTCATCCCTTGGCAGCCACAAGGGACTGATTCTAAGAGCCTCCATGGACATCAAAATCTGTGGATACTCAAGTTCCTTATATAAAATGGTGTATCCAGGAGTGGTGGCACACGCCTGTATTTCTAGCCCTTTGGGAGGCTGAGGCAGAAAGATCACAAGTTCAAGCCCAACCTGGACAATTTAGCGCCTCAGAGAGATCCTGCTGCAAAATACAAAAAAATTAAAAAGGCCTGGGGATGTAGTTCAGTCCAAAGGTTCTGTGTTCAATTCTCAGGCCCACAAAAATCAAATGAATTAATAAAACAGTATTGTATTTGTCCATCCTTTTGCAGATCCTCTCATATACTTTAATCTGTAAATTACTTATAATACTTAGTACAACGTAAATACTATGTGAATAGTTGATAGTCTATACTATTTCGGCAAAATGACAAGGAAAAATGTCTCAGCCAGGTATGATAGTACAGGCCAGTAATCCCAGCTGCTCAGCAGGTTTATAGGGGGATTACAAATTCGAGGCCAGCCTGGGCAAAACCTAGTAAGGCTCTGCAAAATCTAAAGAGAAAATAATATAAAGGACTGGGAATACAGCTCAACACTGTGTTCAATCCAGTGTATCCTTCCAACAAATCTAAACATGTTCACTACAGATCCCCCTGACCCGCCAATATTTCTCATCTTAGGTTGGCTGAATGTGCTGAATTCTCAAAAGAATAACAGTAATAGTTAACATATAATCAGTGTTCTCCATTCTATACAATTTATAAACATTAATTAACCCAACAACCTTACAAGCAAAGTATCTGTATTGCCATTTTCTATATAAACAAAGAATCTGAAACACAAAGATTAAATAAACTGCCCCACAACTATTATGAGGCAAAGCTGAGACATAAACCCACAAAATCTGCCTTCAAAGCCTGGACTCTTAATCATCCCATGGTTCCATGTCTCACAGAAATGAAGCATCTTTTTACTTATTTCAGGCACACATGCATCAGGCAACTTCAGTTTTCTGCAGCCTCAACCTAGTAAAAGCAAGAATAATCTGGCAGCATTCATTTGTTCAATTAGCACACAATGAACATATATAAATGTCACAGAATACTATTGCCCTCTAAAATCTTAAACCTATCAGGGAAGTGATATACTGTACAGCCTCAATAATAATAAAATAAGTAAGTAAATGATATTTACCCCAAGACAACTGACAAAATCTTTAAAAAATGGTAATAGCCAGTGTAGGTGAAGAGTACAGAGAAATGGTGAAAGTTTCGAGGGATGTAGCCTATTTGGTAACTTATGGGCATCTATGAAAACTTAAAATGTGCATGTCCTTTAATCTAGCAATTCTACTTCTAGATCTCTATCCTACATATTTACCAAGTATATCTTTTTTGTTTGCTGGTTGGTTGGTTTTTTTGGGACAGGGTGTCATGGGTAGTCCAGGATAGCCTCAAACACACAAGCCTCCTGAGTGCTGGGATTACAGGCATGTGCCACCACATCTGGCTGCCAAGTATATCTGTATCTTACAGCAACAAAACAAAACAAAACAAAACACCAAAACACAAAAATCTGATGGATGGTAAACTACACAGCTATTAAGAAGATCACAGTTCTTCTACAATAAAGACAAACCAAATAACAAAAGCAAAGTATGAAATACACACTGTTGTCTCTTACATGTACATTTCCATACACACACACACACACACACACACACAAGGTACTGAAGATGTGTACATTTCACTGTATGTAAATTTTGCATCAAAAGAAAAATCCCACAATCAAATACAGCAATATTCACATTCAGATGTTTGGATAAAACTATACTAATGTCCTGCAGGTGTTTACTATGGTATTACATCAAGAAATTATTCATGGACAAAAGGATGGATATATAGACAGATATACCACAAGCAAGAACTAGAAAAATAGCAAAATCTAGGTAGCATATCTGAGTGCTTCCTATGAAAATTCTATAAAGTTTGCTGTATGTATGAAAATAGCTTTTTTTTTTTTGGAGGCACCCGGGATTGAACTCACAACCTTGCGCCTGTCAGACAGGTGCTTAAGTCACTGAGCCAAACTCCCGGCCCTGGTTTTTTCAGGCAGGGTCGTACTGTGTAGCTCAGGCCGGCCTTGTGCTTGCATTGCAGCCCAAGCCGGCCTCGAACTCACAACGCTCCTGCTACCTCAGCCTCCCGAGTGCTGGGATTAAAGGCATGCGCCACCACGCCCAGCTGAAAATAGCCGTAATAAAATCTTGCAAGAAAAAGTCAACAATACAAACAATTTACAAGCAGTATAAATAGCTATGTAGTATAAATCTGGAAAGGAGATGTACAGTTAGGGAAATACTCTATAAACATAATAGTTCAAAAGAAAGGTCTGTACTAATATTGTTTGGACAATTAAATGCCTGTCTTGTACTCTTGAGTAATCAATTTAAAGATAACAATACACAATGTATTAATCATTGTTACTCTATTATCTTGCTTTGAATTTTTTTTTTCTTTAAAATAAAATTGATGAGGTAGGAGGAGTGCTGTGAGTTTGAGGCCAGCTTGGGCTACAACGCAAGTGCGAGGCTGGCCTGAGCTACCTAGTGCGACCCTGTCTCCAAAAAAGTAGGGCTGGGCCAGGCGTGGTGGCTCACGCCTTTAATCACAGCACTCAGGAGGCTGAGGCAGGAGGAGCTTTGTGAGTTCAAGGCCGGCTTGGGCTACAACCCAAGCACAAGGCCGGGCTGAGCTACACAGTGCGACCCTGCATCAAAAAAAACAGGGCTGGGAGTTTGACTCAGTGGCTTAAGCACCTGTCTGGCAGGTTCGAGGTTGTGAGTTCAATCCCCAGTGCCACAATAAAATAAAATACAAATAAAACTGAAAAAAATTATAGTTCACAGACCCCAGGAAGAGAAAGATGTGCCTCCCGAGAACCTGCCACGTTGGCTCAGGGAGGCTCCAACCAGAAGACAACTAGCCTGCCTTCCTGGTGAGTGGTGCATGACTGGCGCGACCCCAGGAAGAGAAAGATATGTGCCTCTGGTAGGCCTACCGGCATGCGGGCTAAGACTCAAGGACAGTCTTTGCCCCAACCCCCCATAAGCAACCTGATGGTTCAGAGAACCGGCTAAGTTGATAGCAACTAAGGTACATGAAGCAACTAAATGCTTGTATCGTTTGGTTGATTTTGCAGGCCTGGGGCTGGCAGTCTGAACATCTCTTGGGAAGATGACAGTATGCAATGTGGCAAATATGGGGGATTCCCTTCTATCTTGTCTTTGAGGCCCGATATTGTTCTGTTTTGCTTTATTCTGATTAATTTTTTTTTGCTTTATTTTATATTCTGTTTTGCCTGGTTTTATTCTGGTTTTTTTTTTTTTGGTTTGATTTTACTATACCTGATGGAATGGTCAACTATTGTGAAGATAACAAGATATACTATAGTAGCTATTTTTTCCTAGTATCTTGCTTTGAAGTTCTGTACCAATTCTACTGTTTTGTTTTGATTGACTTTGTTCTGTTATGTTTTGTTGGATTTTACTATCTTTAAAATAAAATTAAAAAAAATTATAGTTCAATTACATCTTGGAAATTAGAGATGAATTAGGACATAGAAGGCATACAGCATGAAATTAAAGTATTTCAGTTGTTGATGACTTACTATCTTATTGGCTGGTTATGAAATTGTTTTGTTTTGATTTCTTACTTTTGTTTTAAAATAAAAAAATACAGTACAAAAAAAAATAAAGTATTTCAGTAGCTCCACAGACAATAAACAGCTATTTACAACCTTGCCGATTCATCCATCCCACAAATAATTGACAAGTGCCTGTCAAATGCCAGGCCCCTGTGCACTGTTGTAGAGTTCCAAGACTAAAGAAATTTCTGCCTCCCAACAACCAAGTTTTCCATGCATGATTACTGTACTGCAAGCTGACGTGCTCCTTCCAAGAGTCCTGTCAAATGAGCAGATGGATCACAAGCCCTCCTCCTTCGAAGGAAACTGATGCTCAAAGAAACTGACTTGTTTAAGGTCACATATCTGGGCAAAGAAACAAGAGGTTAGACTCTTTTGTTTTTTTGGTACCTGGAACTGAACTCAGGACCTTGCCCATGACAGGCAGGCGCTGTGCCACTGAGCTAAATCCCCAACCCATGACTCTTCTTTGAAATATATGACCAATCTGTATTAAGAAAACTGGATGTACTATACAACCGTTTCAGATTTGAAACTTACACTGCTATCAGAAGACAAAATTTTTTTTTAAAAAAGGATTAACTGGGGGTAGAAAATGGAACACTAAAGTGAAGAGCACTCAACAGTCATCTGGTATGTGCTATAATGAAAAGTGGGAAACAGCACCAAACCATCATACAAAGGAATCATAATTTCCAAATAAAACAAGAATAGTAGGGTGATTTGGACCCAACAGGAAGTTTCTGGAAAAGGCTGGATGGGGAGGCAAGTCCAACAATTTCTTTCTTTTTTTAATTAAGTTTATTGGTACATTTTAGTTATACATAATGATCACATTCATCATGGGGAATTTGTACCTGTATATGATATATCTTGATTCTTTTTCCCACCCCGCTACCCTCCCTTCAACCCCTCTTCCCTCCTTATTTACAAAAGCTTTGATTGCATTTTTTCCTTCTTTTTCTCTTGTCCCTTCCTTCCTTTTCCCCTCCCCACTTTCTTGTTCCCTTTCTCATTAGAACATTTCTTCCTATTTCACAATATCTATTATACATTTTGATCCTTATTTACACTTTTGGTTTCTCACACTAGAGAAACAATGTGGTATTTATACGTATGTGTCAGGCAAATCTGACAATTTCTGAGAAATGCTAAAGAGCAGTGCTAAAAGCTAACTATAAAGAACATGAAAAGTAAAGGTCAACTTTTCTAGTTCTACAACAAAACATCTCTGATAACACTGAAGAACTGGCCTCCTAGAAATCCAAACATTTATTCATGATTATTAAAATCCAAAGGAAAAATTCAACATTAAAGAAGCTTTTTATCTTTTTCACTTAGATTAAATTTAACAAGTAACTGCCTCAATGAGGATCACTTTACGGTGGGTATGCTCAGAGTAATAGTGTATGAAGACCAAACACTGCCCTATTCCAAAAACTAGGGAGATTACTTTATTCACTTTAAGAACATTTAATTTACTGCTAACACTATAATGCCACATCCTTTTGTATCGATACAATCCTGAATTAGACCATCTCGGTTCCTTTAAATTTTTAAAAATATTCACTATCATATCTTTTACTGGTAGTCAACATCACATAATCTCATATGTCTTGGTTAGTTTATTTAAATGAACATTCAAAAACTGGTAAGTTTCTCTTCAAAAGCAAAGAAGCTTTTATCAGTGTTTTACATGAATGTAACCTGATACCAGCACAATTGTCCACAATGATCTACTTTAAACCTTGTCTAAAAATCTGTATCTGAGATTGCCTCAGGAAGGGAGTAGGTTGAGCAAAAGGGAAGGATTAAAAAGGAACATAAGAAAACTCTTTGATGTAAATTTGTTCATTATTTTGATTATGGTGATAGTTTCATGAATACACACAGGGAAAAGCTTACCAAATTATATACTTTAACTATGTCCCCCCACCAAAAAAACCAAACAAAAAAAAAACTATATCTAGCTTTTTGTATGTCAACTTTATCTTAATAAATCTTCATTTTTTAAAAATCTGCCTCTGGATTTAAATCTGCTAAGAAATGGAAGCTATGGTGCATGCCTGTAACCTCAGCACTAGGGAAGCTGAGGCAGGACTGCGAATTTGAGGCCAGCCTGGGTTGCAGTGAGTTTAAGACTGGCATGGAATATGTAACAAGACTGTCTGAAAAAACAAAGAAAAGGCCTGGGGATACAACTCAGTGGCACAGCGCCTGCCTGGCAAGTGCATGGTCCTGAGTTTGATTTTCTGTACCAAAAAAAAGGGAGAAAGAAATGAAATCTACTCCAGAATAAACGTGAGGCACTCTAGAGACCCCATACTATTTAGAATTAAAGCCCAGGAAAACATGAACAACTCATTCTTAACTGGCAAAGAGTCTGCCCACCTCACCACCCTTAGAACATTTAGCGATGTTGGAAGACATTTTTGGTTGTCATAATGGAGCAGGGAGCACCATTGGCATCTCATGGGTACAGGCCATTTACAGGATAGCCCCCCCCCACCAAACAAACAATCATTTGGCCCAAAATGTCAACAGTATGCTGATCCAATGACATCCCACTAAGCATACACCTTTGTGGTGTGACTATGGGGTGACAGTTCTTACCAAGGAAATAGAGGACAGTCATCTTGGTAGTACAAAGATATTAATGCTTTCTTTATGACATAGGGTTTGCCTTTAACCTTCAAAGGTGAGAAACTGCAAACCCGTATTTTTAACCTAGTTTCCTGTTTCTGAAGATGTAAATACACAAAACTCACAAAATTCTTTAAAATACAACTATTCAACTATCACGTATGAATCTGGAACATGGTCATTTCATAAATTTTGATTCTAGGTTTCAGGTATATTTCTGGTAAAGGTCTCGCTTAACATCATTTCTGGGTGTGTGTGCATGCGGTTTCCTTTTTTTTCTTTTTGTTGTTGCAGCCATCAAATATAATACCTGACAACTTAGTACCTAACTTTGTTAAAGTTGTCTTCATTTTATAACTGCTAGTTAATTTTTAGACTGCCAAGTACCAACAGAAATGACCAAGGGAGTGGCTTCTTTCTCATCTATGCCATGCTTTGAGTCACCTTCATATGTACATCTGTCTTTGGTATTCTTCCACTTAAAAAAAATACTGGAGCTGGATGTGGTGGCGCATGCCTTTAATCCCAGCAATTGGGAGGCTGAGGTAGGAGGAGCATTGTGAGTTTGAGGCCAGCTTGGGCTACAAGGCGAGCACGAGGCTGGCCTGAGCTACATAGTATGACCCTATCTCAAAAAACTAGGGCCAAGAGATTTTGGCTCAGTGGCTTAAGCGCCTGGCTGGCAGGCGCGAGGTTGTGAGTCCGATCCCAGGTGCCACACACACACAAACAAAACAAAACAAACAACAACAAAAAACTAGCTGGGGCTTTAGCTCAGGAGCATAAACGCCCACCTGGCAAGTGCAAGGTCACAAGTTGGATCCCCAGTACCAAAAAAACAAACAAGGAAAAACAAAACAAAACAAAACACAAAACAAAACAAAATGGACAAGTCTTGGTGCATAAACATCTTAAAAGATGAAAGCATATACCTTTATAACAAGTAGGAACAACTTTGAATCTTGTGAAAACAAACACACCTGCATCCAAGGCAGGTACTACTCAAATCTGAGGCAAAAGGATGACCTGAGCCCAGGGGTTCAAGGTCAGCCTGGGCAACACAGCAAAACCCTCTCTGAGCAAGGTCCTGGGTTAGATTCCCAACATCACCAAAAAGTAAAATAAAATGAAAATTACACCATTAAGTCCATCCTCCTGATTGACTACCAGAAGAAATGACCTTTTTCTTTTTTCCTGAGTATACTGTGCATTCATAAATTGTCAACTCTGAGAATATCCACCTCAGGTATCATTACTGAAGACTGAGTTGGCAACTAGGTTTATGGACTTTACCACCATCATTACAAGTGCTGCTGTCACATTACATTCATCTACCAGTTCCTCTAATAATTAGGAAATATCTTCTTGTCAGTTTTCTTCCCTTTGCCATTACAGGTGGAAAATAAACAATCATGGATTCTCATATATGTTCAAAGGGACCAGAGATATAGCTTGTTGCCACAAGTGCCTGTCTAGCACGCACAAGATCCTGAGTTTGATTTCAGGTTACTCCCCTCCCCCCGCCCCCACCAAAATGTTCAAGGCAGGCTGAAAACTTGTAAAAATAAAAGAATTGTCATCTACCCTTCCCCCAGATTCTTTTTTTTTTCGGCACCTGGGATTGAACTCACAGCCTCGCGCCTGCCAGACAGGCACTTAAGCCACTGAGCCAAACTCCCAGCCCTAGTTTTTTTGAGGCAGGGTCACACTATGTAGCCCAGGTTGGCCTCGAACTCACAACGTTCCACCTACCTCAGCCTCCTGAGTGCTGGGATTAAAGGTGTGCACCACCACGCCCAGCTTCCCCAGATTCTCCAAATGTGAATAACTCACATAATGTTTAAGATGATGTCTCCAAACTTCCTTTATAGTAATCATGCTTTGGGCAACACAGGAAGCAAACTAAGTGTAATAGTGATGACATATTTTACTATGGCATAATCCTCCTAGCCAATTCCACCAGTCTATTTTCCTATTATTTTAGTCATTTGGGACATATTTAAGACCCAATGAGTAACGATGAAGTAATTCCTAGGATGATGAAATATCAAAGTATTTCAAGATTCAGGAATAACAAGGTAACTAAGATCCTATAACATATCTTAGCTAACATCCAAATGAGTTTATTCCTTAAAAATAAAAGCAACTTTTCTATTTGTTCCTTTAAAGACTTCCAATAAAGAATAAACCATGAAGTAAATCTTGACAAGTAGTTACTACTGCTCAAAAAGAAACTCAAACACTAAAATAGGATCTGATGGATACTGATGTTACAGATCCTACTGCTGTAGGTAGAAAATGAACAGGAAACTAGTTCACTTAAATTAGTAATAATTTTATTGATATTAATTTTTAAATTTAGATAGTTACATGATTTTACAAGATGAACTTGAGGAATTGAACTCAGGCCCTTTGACATGCTAGACAAGAGCTCTGACCAAAAGGTTCAATACCCAGCACTACACACACACACACACACACACACACACACACACACACACAAAGAAAAATGGATGCACCTGGGAAATCTTGGTGAGGGTAATATGGGAATTCTTTGTGTAAACTTTCTGAAGTCTAAAATTGTTTAAAAATGAAAAGTTAAAGAATGTTAAGCATAAACAGTAAGGAATACAGAATAAGCATGGTGGTACACACCTGTAATCCCAGCACTTGGGAGGCTGAGACAAGAGGATTTCCATGAATTCAAGACCGGCAGACCTTGTCTCAAAAACAACAGACAGCCGGGCGTGGTGGCGCAGGTACGAGGTTGTGAGTTCAATCTCTGGTGCCGCAAGTGGCTTACGCGCCTGCCTGACAGGTGTGAGGTTGTGAGTTCGATCCCTGGTGCCGCCACCACCACCACCACCAACAACAAAGGCTGGGGATACAGCTCAGCAGCACAGTGCCTGCCTTGCCAACGCGAGGTCATGCCCGGCGTGGTAGCGCATGCCTTTAATCCCAGCACTTGGGAGGCTGAGGTAGGCAGAGCGTTGTGAGTTCGAGGCTGGCTTGGGCTACAATGCAAGCGCAAGGCTGGCCTTAGCTACATAGTGCGACCCTGCCTCAAAAACCTGGGGCTGGGGGTTTGGCTCAGCGGCTTAAGCTACTTGCCTGGTAGGCGTGAGGTTGTAAGTTTGATCCCCGGTGCCACGAAAAACAAACAAACAAACAAACAAACAAAAAAACTCAAGGTCATGAGTTCAATTCCCGGATAGATAGATATACATAGATAGAAAAAAAAAAAGAGTATACAAGAATCAGTGGTGTACTAAATAAAAAACATTAAAAAAAAACCCACCAACAACAAAAGCAAGCAATATAAAAGAAAACCCTGAATTGCTATTCTTAAGGCCATTAATGTTTAGTTAAGGTGACAAGGTTTCTAAATCTGAAAATAGTATGAAACAATAAAGAGCAACAGGAGCTCCACCAGCTACAACTATAAAAAAAGCATTACATCTGGGCGTGGTAGAACATGCCTGTAATCCTAACTCTTGGAGACTATGGCAGGAGAACCATAAATTCCAGGATAGCTTGAGCAATTTCGCAAATCCCACAAGAAAAACAAAAGGAAGAGGAGGAGGAAAGCATTCTCAAGAATAGGATTCGAGATTCTTAGGAGAATCTCTCAAGAGGACAGGCAAATAAGCTAAGTGTGGTGGCACACACTGGTAATCCCAGCATTTTAGGAAGCTGAAGCACAGCAAGTTTGAGCCCAGCCTGGACAACTTAGTGAGCACCTATCTCAAAAAACTGAAATAAAATTTGAGTAGGTAGATCAGTATGGGAAAAACAAACAAACAAACAAAAAAAACAAAAGTAAAGAAAAAAGAAAAAAAAGCTGGGCACAGCAGTGCATGCCTACATTCCTGCACTTTGAGTGGCTGAGGCAGTAGGGCTACAAGTTCGAATCCCACCAGGGCAACTCAGGAACATTCCGCTTCAAAATTAAAAAAAGGGTTTGAGACATAGCTCAATGCAAAGGTTCAAGTCCAACACTACCAAAATAATAATAATAATAATAATAAAAAAGTAGATTATTTCCCTAATGGCTTTTATTGTATTACCTATAATTCTGCCCACCCCAACATGAGCACATACATTTTTCATCATCTCCCCATGTATCCTCCACTGCCTTGCATCCTCTACTCCCTATCTACATACTGCCACTCCCTATCTACATACTGCCCTGTCTGGCAGAAACCAAATTATTCATTCACACATGCATGTATCCTCTAATATTTACTAAGCACACACTTGATATATGCTGAGTATCCTAGGAACTGGCAGCATGGCAATATAGAAAACAAAAATTCTATGCCTCAAGAAGCTTAAATTTGTAGCCAGGCGTGGTGGCGCACGCCTTTAATCCCAGCACTCGGGAGGCTGAGGTAGGCAGAGCGTTGTGAGTTCGAGGCCGGCTTGGGTTACAACGCGAGCGCAAGGCCGGCCTGAGCTACGTAGTGCGACCCTGCCTCAAA
Organism: Dasyprocta punctata; assembly: GCA_004363535.1. Lineage (NCBI taxonomy): Eukaryota > Metazoa > Chordata > Mammalia > Rodentia > Dasyproctidae > Dasyprocta > Dasyprocta punctata. The sequence goes on from RJWM01018483.1 coordinate 35,606, forward strand.
AAACCAGGGCCGGGAGTTTGGCTCAGTGCCTTAAGCGCCTGCCCTGGCAGGCGCGAGGTTGTGAGTTCAATCCCCGGTGCCGGAAAAAAAAAAAAAAAAAAAAAACAGCTTAAATTTTAGTGAGAAACAAGACACTAAGACAACAATGTTTAGACTGTTAGAGAGTAACAAGCACTAAGCAGAAAAAGCAGGGAAGGGTTTTTGAAATTTTAGATAAGAGCTGAAGATATCCAAAAGCTAAGTTTTAAGAAAAGAAAGTGAGGGAACTAGTGATGCCATGTGGAATTCAGTGGGGAAGCATTCCAGCAGAGGGGACATCAAATGCAAAGATCCTGAGGCACAAACAACTGATGTCTTCCAAGAATAGCAAGAAGGTTGTGTGGTCGGAAAATAAGGAGATCACTAGTAAGAAGTGTAGTCAGAAGCAGTACACCAGCTCAGTACTTACAGGTTATAATGAGAACTTGGACCAAATAATCAGATAGAAGAGAGATGTCTTGGATGGCTCTAGGCAGAGTGTGACAGGGTCTGACTTAGGTTTCTAAAATATCATTTGAATTCTGTACCAAGAACAGACTAAAAAAAGGCAGTAACAAAACCATTGGATTCCATCCTATAGATGCTCCTGGCACTGGCTGGGGAGGTGGTTGTGGGGGACTAAGTGGTTGAATTCTGGATAGTATTTTGTTTTTGTTTTTTTGGTACTGGGGATTGAACTCACAACCTTCACTTACCAGGCAGGTGCTTACACCACTGAGCTAAATCCCCAGTCCCTCTGGATAGTATTTTGAATATAGAGCAAGTAAGACTTGGGATGAAGCCAGGCGTGGTGGCACACACCTTTAATCCCAGCACTCGGGAGGCTGAGGTAGGAGGAGCGTTGTGAGTTCGAGGCCCGGTTGGGCTATAATGCGAGTGCAAGGCCGGCCTGAGCTACATAGTGCGACCCTGCCTCAAAAAACTAGGGCCAGGAGTTTGGCTCAGTGGCTTGAGCGCCTGTCTATCAGACATGAGGTTGTAAGTTTGATCCCCAGTGCCGGGGGGGAAAAAAAAAAAAAAGACTTGGGATGAGCATATGAAACAGTGAGAAAGAATCAAGAACACCTGTTAGCTATTCAAGAGGAAATAGTAAATAGCCAATGGCTACATGAATTAGTCTTTAATAGAGGGAAAGATCCTTACTAACGACAGAATTTGAGATTTGTCGGCACCGTTTGGATTTTAGAAAGGCAATGTAATACATTTACTGTGTGAGATACGGTCAAAAAATACAGTGAACATTTAAATTCCCCATTTTCTGGTAACACATTAACATTAATTCCCTCCAAAACACCACCCCACCGCCACATCTCATTGTTCTGGCCACTTTCTGAAGCAGTTCTAGAAGTTATCTTTTATGAGTATCTTTATTTGTGCTGCTCTGGCTTCTCTGAGGTCTTGAACTGATTCAAAACATTTACCTTTGGTGGTCACTTTGACTTAAAAGTCACATTTTGCCAGATCCAATGAATCAGGTGGATGAGGACACAGTGTCATGTTTTTATAAGCCTACCTTTCCCTTGGATGCCACTCAGCAGCTGCACTCAAAATATTTTTTATCATAGCTCACAAGGACACTCAGGAAAGATTTCTGAAACTCGTTTGGAAAGTGAGTAGAACAATGGGATGAGTGTGTTTGGACAAAAGGAGAATACCATGAGGAAGATTAATGACAACATATCTTTCATTGTAATTTTTGTGTGTGTGTGGTTTGAGGCAGCATCTCACTATGTAGCACAGCTGGCCTTTAACTCACTCTGTAGGCCAGGCTGGTCTTGACGTTGCACTGATCCTCCTGCCTCAGCCTCCTGAGTTCTTGGATTACAGGCATGTGCCACTATGCTCAGCTTTCGCTGTAATAATTTTGAAAAATTTAAACATTCACTGTATATTTTGGTCATACATTCCCCATTAGCCAGGACTGGGAATATCTGGCCATAATCAAACACATTTATGTTTCTGTACCAAGTAGGACAGCCTAGATCAGGTTGTGCTCCTGTGGAATCAAACTTACCACAAATAAACAAAAATCTTCCATTCCAGAATTGCAGATAAGGGACTGTTCTGTGTATCTTTCACCAGCCTAGATGACATCAAGTCTAGCCCTGGAGACCATCAGCAGGAGTGAGCAGGGGTCTGCTGTCAGTCATGATGCTGGTACACACAAGTAACATGCAGGGGCAAGACACAGAAAGGGAGTGCAGAGCGTAACACAGAAGGAAGGCAAAACAAGGATACAGGTTAGAACTCTTCACCTGTAAATGTCTAACCTTTAAGCCGAACGCAACTAGACAGAGGTAGCCTCTATTCAGAAAAGCTTTACATGCCATTAGAGTTCAGTTTATCGTCTACTGTGTGCCAACATTACTCTGAGCAGAGATTATGAAGCTACAAAGAAAGTTCAACCCAAAGCCAGGCAAGCTGCTGCACACCTGTAATGCCAGCACTTGGAGGCCTGAGGAAGTAGGATCACTGCAAGTTCGAGGTCAGCTTAGACTTCATAGTGAGACACTGCATTCAAAAAAAAAAAAAAAAGTTCTGCCTCAGCATAGATGTACTATGAACCAATGGTGCAGCTCTCCCTAAAGACCATCAGTTTGCCCTACAAATGCATGAAGACAAAATCCTCTACATTTGGCATAACAGACCGAGAACAAGTATCTTGCAGCTAATCTTTTGAAGAAAGACAGCCAAAAAGAAATTTATATAACTAAAGGAAGTCAAGGTTATCTTTTTTAATGTATGAATTTTCTTGTTTGCAGTACTGGGGATCAAACCCAGGGGCACTCTACTATTAAGCTACATTCCAGCACCTTTTGTTCTTTATTTTGAGTCTTGCTGAGCTTCCCATACTAGCCTCAAACCTGTGATCCTAATTGCCTCACTCTCCCCAGAAACTAGGATTAAGAAGTGTGCCAACACTCCCTTTGTAGTATGTTTTTTTAAAAAGAAATTAGATAAATGCTAAAAACAATCAAAATTCGTATGTAAGAAAAATGCCTGTGAGGAAAATAAAATTCCTTGAAATATCTATATGTTGCTGTATGGCTTAACATAACTTATTTACTTAAACTGTAAGAAGGAAAAGGTAAAAATCCTAAAATTTAACTTCTAATTTTTTAAAGTAGCACAAACAGGAAAGCATGTGAAGCGATAAAGCACAGTATTGAAAAACAATAATCAACCATATGAGTATTCTTGAGCAAGACAAGGTAAAATCAACACACACCAAGCCTGTAATTTGCTTAATGTAATTCCTAAATAAAGTCAGGATATGGAAACTGAAGAAGGCAACATTCACTCTGCAAAAGTGATTGCCAGACAGAAGTTGATTTTAACATGCTATTACTCCAACATTCCAAAGTGCCCTATGGCTACACTTTGAGTGAGATATCTAAGGACATTTGACATTCACTTCAAGTGGATCTATGCTACCTCTCTCCTGGTTTCTCATGCAGGCCTGCAGCCTTCTACCTCCTAAGGAGACTCTCCCTTCCTCTGAATTCCTTACAGCACTTTGTGCTTTATTTCTGAACCCAAGGCCTTCACTCTGAGCTACATTCCCAGTCCTTTTATTTTTTCAGAGACAGGAGCTCACTCAATTGCCCAGGCTTGGCCCCAAATTTTGATTATCCTGCCTCAATCACCCAGAGTGCTGAGCTTATAAGCATGTGCTACCACACTTGGTTCACCTGTCCTAACAACCACCTCAAGTCCTATTTTTATAATCTTTTTGTGTGTCTATGTGATACAGGGATTGAAATTCAGGTACCCTACTTCTGCCTGCCCCTTTTTGAGACAAGGTCTTGATAAATTGCCCAGGGTAGTCTTGAACTTGTGATCCTCCTGCCTTAGCCTCCCAGAGTACTGGGATTATAGGTATGTACCACCATGCTTGCTTATACTTAATTCTTATGGAGCCCATGACTTATATATGCAGTAAAGTCATATGTGTCTACTTGCCTTTCCTTATGTGAACATGAAGTTCTTGGAGACAAAGACTGCCTGTTTTGACCCAGAGCTATTTAACAGGTGTGTTGCCCTAGCACTCTAAGAGACTGAGGAGGATTTCAAGTTCGAGTCCAGCCTGGGCAACTCAATGGCTTAGCAACTGTCTCAAAATAAAAATTAAAAGGTGAAGGTAGAGATAGAACCCAGAGCAAAGGCCCTGGGTTCAATCTCTAGTACTGTCCCCTCCCGGATGTACTTACTGCTGAACTGTATCTTTAAAAATAATCAAAATGGTAAATCTTATGTATATTTTATCACAATTAAATTTTTTTAAAAAGCAGAGCCGAGTGTGGTGGTGCACACCTTTAATCTCAGCACTCAGGAGGCTGAGGTAGAAGGAGTTTCACACCGGCTTGGGCTACAATGCAAGTGCAAGGCCGGCCTGAGCTACATTAGTACGACCCTGCCTCAATAACACGAGGGCTAGGAGTTTGGCTCAGTGGCCTAAGTGCCTGTCCGGCAGATGCAAGGTTGTGAGTTTGATCCCTGGTGCTGGAAAAAAAAAAAAAAATTTTTTTTTTCAAAAAGCAAACTGCTCTTTTTTGTTCCCTATTCCTAGACTAGAGTTAGCTGAAGCACAGGGTTAAGAGACTCTGGAATCCAACTGCCAGAGCCAAGATCCTGGCTTGGTCACTTACCCTGTTTCTGACCTCTCTGCACCACCACTCCCTCACCTTTACACGGTCCATTTCATTATTCTCAACACCCAAAGCTGTCAAAAAAATTAAATCAGTAAATGGACTGCCTAACACAGTATCTGGGACACAGTAAGGTCTCAGTAAATATAGTCACTTATTATTTTTTCTTTCTTTCTTTTTTTTTGTACTGGAGATCGAACTCACGACCTCACCCTTGCTAGGCAGGCGTTCTTCCACTGAGTTATATCCCTGGCCCAGTCACTTATTATTATTATTATTATTATTATTATTTTTTTTTTTTTTGTGGCACCAGGGATCGAACTCAACTTTGCGCCTACCAGGGCAGGCGCTTAAGCCACTGAGCCAAACTCCCGGCCCTAGTTTTTTGAGGCAGGGTCGCACCATGGAGCTCAGGCCAGTCTTGCACTCATGTTGTAGCCCAAGCCGGCCTCGAACTCACAATGTTCCTCCTACCTCAGCCTCCCGAGTGCTGGGATTAAAGGCGTGCACCACCACGCCGGCTCCAGTCACTTATTATTAAGAGGAAGGAGAAGGGTAGTTTTTTTTTTTTTTTTTGCAGCACCGGGGATCAAATTCACAACTTTGCGCCTGCCAGTCAGGCGCTTAAGCCATTGAGCCAAACTCCCGGCCCTAGTTTTTTGAGGCAGGGTCGCACTATG
>RJWM01018484.1:0-38431 GCA_004363535.1 Dasyprocta punctata
TTAACAAACATTATTGAAGCATCTCTTTTAAATGAATCATTTAGTGCCTCAACAAAGACTGAAAATTAATCTCTCTTGATGTTTCCTCCTGACTGTCCTTTGTGAAAATAGTCATCTAATTAAGTGCATCCTTTTTCATCGTGCAACTTGCACTCAGAAAGAAAATAAATCATTTTGGGTGGAGATGGAAATGCTGCTCAGAAATAAACCATTTGCCTACCATGCATAGGACTGTGAGTTCCATTCCCAGCCCTGCAAGGACAGAAAATGTTTCTAGATTTTGGATTTTGGATTTTTGATGAAAACCAAACTGGAACTGTAATATCTTCTCCAAGAGGACATGACCATACTGGAACTCTCCTCCTAGAAATTTGCCAGTCTGAAATTAAGTTTTGCATTTCCTTCTTTAAAAAAAACTGCATCTTTCTTGGATTCCATGAATGATGCACAGATAAATACATATTCTCTTAAATTATAGGCATGCATGAATAATTGATATCCACAATGTAAGGTGAAAAGATCTACTTAGAATGTGACACTCAGTTCAATTTTAAATTGGTAAAAATGAGGCAATTAAGCATTGGGTGCTCAGAATACATTCAAAATTCTTCTCATGCTAATCCCTCCCTAAGGTTATTGTTGAAAATAGGTTAAGGTTGCTTGCCATAGTCAATGAAGGTCTTCAATTCCCTCACATCTGTCAAGCTGCATATTATGGAAAAGACATGATACAAAAAATGTTGGCAAGGGTGTGGAACAAGAGGAACACTTACACATTGTTGGTTGGAACATAAATTAGTATTTACATCAAAACAATATAGAGGTTACTAATAAAATTAAACATTGAACTACCTTATGACCCAGCAATCCCACCTTTGGGTATATACTCAAAGGAGATGAAAGTTCACCACTTCTCAAAGATGTCTGTACTTCCAAGTTCATGGCAACATAATTCATAATAACCAAGATATGGAAATAATCTAGGTGTTTCACAACAAATGAATAAAGAAAATATTTTAGATATAATGGAATTTTGCTCAGCCTTAAAAAAGAGAGAGTTTTGCTATTTACCATAACATGAGTGAGCATGAAGGATATTATGTTAAGTGAAATAGGCCAGGTACAAAAAGAAAAAGATTGAGGATCTTACTTCTATGTGGAATCTAAAAAAATGAAATCAACTATTTAGAAGCAGATAATAAAACAGTAGTTGCCAAGAGCAAGGGAAAGGAATCTGGAGATGTAGGTCCCAGAATGCAAAGTAGCAGACATGAAGGATGAGTGAGTCTAGGAATGCAGCCTGCAACATGAGGATGATAGGTAATAAAGTGTGTTAGATTAAGAATTTTGCAAAATAAGATTTAGCTGCTTTTGTATGATGATAGATATATTAATCTATTTCACTCTAGGAGTCATTTTACTACCTATGTGTATTTCAGTGCACATGTTGCAATCCCAATTGTAAGCTACAAAGCTTTGTAATAAAGAGAAGTCTTTAGATGAAGAATTCTTATAAACAGAGATGTGTGTTAGAAAGGGTCCTGAACTGCAAACCAGAGCTTCTGATTCAGACGAAATGAGGGAAGACAGAACAGATGTTAAAGTCTCCTAACATTTTTCCTCTAAATCCAAATCACGTTAGAATGAATTTGATTTCTCAAAATCAAAATAAATGCAATTAGTTCCACTTTAGTAATCTTTGTATTTATAACATAAAAAATAAGGGTATATTTTATCTGAAAGCAAAGAGTATCTGGATCAACCTCTACTTCCACCAATAATTTTAAAACTCAGGGAAAGTTACTGAAATTCTGTTTTATGATCTGGAAGAAGACTCAGATATTAAAACTTCTAGAATTAACTTGTATCTACTACATCTTCATGAAAAAATTGATATAATAAGAACTGGACTGATAACCTCACAAAGTTCTAAGAATTAGATGCTATCATCTGTGAAATTACAGATTATAAACCATTAATCAAGTGTACACTTCTCTTATTATATTTCTCGCTGAGCCACATAAAAGTTTGGTTAATTGTCTAAGATAACCACTACTAATAAGTAAAGTGGTACTTCTTCACTTCCCCAAACACAGGCTAACTCATCACAGCAACTAAAAAGCTATTTCATAATAAATAAATGAGCTATGATTTGAACCTAGGCTGTGTGAACAAGTGCTATGCCATGATGTACTGTATCTGCCACCAAGGAGAAATTAAAGTTGGCTGTGGAGAAGAGATGGAGTGATTGCACCTATTTAATTTATAATTATGGAAGCAGGGGTTACCAGAGTAAGTAAATCACCGACTGGGGAAATACTTCAGAATGAGAGTAACTTTCCTGGGTTAAATTCTTTGAAACTTTGAATAGTTCCAGGAAGTATCTATGCTTTGCTCATTGTGGTAATGTTCCTTCATTACCTCAGAATAGGGGAAAATATAGAGATTAAACTATATTATTTACTCAAATACACTGCCCCATCCCTGAGGGGGTAGTATGTTTATTGGCAGGCGAACAATGCCAGCATTTGTGCCCTGAAAAACCAGGCCAAGATATCAGCACAGCTCAATAAAAAACAATTAAAAGAGGTTCTATTTCATCTGACTCCCAAAGCTCAGATCAAACTTGCTGAAAAGACCAATATGATACTTGTTTTCTCTCCACATTGCTTACATGTACAGTCTGCTCCTGTGCCAGTGGCATAAGATACTGAAAGCTGATCTGTCTCCTAGAAGCCAGAAAATTTGTCCAGCTCAGTTCAAGCTAAACTTTCTCTGGCCCTAGGCCTTCTGAGACTAAAAGTGTTTAACAACTTAACTTTCCTTTAGGCTCTTAGATATATTTACTAAAGCATTTAGCAAAATAATAGGGCTTTTCTTAATGCTAAACTAAAGCATTTTTGAAAATTTGGAAAATATTGAAAACTAAGGAAAAACTAAATATGGTCTCATTATTTGGAATCAACCACACTAGTGTATTGCTGTCATATACAAGTATACAAGTTAATTAATCCTTATAAAGAATGTTTGATACCACAATTGTTTACAATTTCCAATTTTGGAATATTTGCATACAGGTAACAAGTTGTCTTCATGATGGAAGTCAAGGCTAAACAGATATTCATTTACATTTCACACATGCCAAATATATATATAACATTAAGGTGATTTTATACAAGATTCTTAGTGTGCCTACATTTTAACTGTGACCTATCATATGAGGTCCAGTATGGAATTTTCCATTTGTGGAATAATTTCAGCATTCATAAAGTTCAGATTTTGGAGTATTTTGGAGTTCAGATTTTCAGATTAGGGATACTCAACCTGTCTGTGTGTCAAATCTCAATTAAATACTCAACTTGTTTTGTATCATGTAGAAAGTTATGGCTACATAGCTTCATATAATGTCTTTTAAATTTAATACTACACTCAGAGAACATTCTTATAGAATAAAATATTTGAAAATATGCTGGGATGTTTAGCTTAATTGTCAATTAAACTTTATTGAGAGACTCCTGGAGAGATGATTGAAACATAGGAACTCTGTCCTTATCAATGGATTAATTCAGTAATGCTGATAACTGAATGTGTTGTTAGGAACCAGGTCCAGTGGGAGATGGGCACTGGGGCTGTGCTTTTCAGGTGTATATTCTTTACTGAGCCTCTTTCCTTGTGCTCTGCTTCCAGCCAACATGAGTTGTCTTATTTACTTTTCTTTCTTTGCTGGGACAAAATACCTGACACCCAAAACAAAGGAAGGAAAGGTTTATTTAGCTCACAATTTGTGGAGGTTTCAGTCCGTAATCAGCTGGTTCCAAGGCAGGGTGGCATGGCACAGGGGCAACACTTCAAGGTGGCAGAAGACAGCAAAGCAACAAGAGCAAAAAGGAGGGAAAAGAAAGGCTCTTTTCTTCCCTTATTTTCTACACAGGTAAACTCTCCCACCTCACTCCAGGTTGGGTGTAGCACTCAAAATCTCCTTGCTTTCCTCTTACACAGGTTGAGGATGTTTATAAAGTAAAAACCCTGGCTCCCTGCTGAGTCACTTAGTTAAACTTCTAAACTTCTCAAATTGACATAATGTATCAACCATTACACAAGGTAAGCCATTCCTCAGCCAAGCCTTCTACCATAGTTTTTCTGCTTTGGAGTCAGCTTACTATGGACTAAACCTTCAGAATATATGAGCCAAATAAGCCTTTATCCCTTAAGCTGTGGGTGTCAGCTATTTTTTTCCCCAGAAGTAGGAAAGCTGACTGATACCTGGGGAGTTTTGAAAACTCCTTTAGGTTGCAATGGAGGATGCTATATCAAATCAACTTTCTGCATAAAGCTATCATAAATGCTAGCTAAAATAGCAAAATAGGTCTACATGAAGGCATGGTGAACAACTAAGGCAGCTAGGTCTAATGTAACCATAATTCAAGAGAGAAGGGAAATATATTATCACAAATTTAGTATTTACCCTGTATTTCCTCTCGAAGCGTTTGCCAGTTCATGAACACTTCAAGCATATAGATCGCATCGAAAGCTTCCAATCCCCAGTGCTGCACACCACAATAAAGCAAACAAAAAGCAAACAATCAAAAGAATAGAAAACAGGGAAGCAATATTTACTATGCTTTAGGGTGTCAAGAGTTAAAGAAAAAGAAAGTATGTGAGGTAGTAGATATATAAATTAATGTAATTTAATTATTCCACCATGTATATATATCAAAACATCACTTTTATGTCATAAACATAAGCATTTTTTGTTATAATTAAGTAAGTAGAAAAATACAGAGAAACTCTGGCCTCTACACTGTTTTTTTTAAAGGCATAAGTAATTTCTTAAATTGTGAAGAGCAAGTAGCCAAGAAATTAAAGAGGAGCAAATATGCAGGCTGACAAAAGCATAAAATAAATCAAATATCTTTGAGGCTTCAGTGGTCACATAAAATGGGCAAAATAAAAATTTGACTTCAGCACTTTGTAAGGAAGAGAGGTTCAAATGAAAAAAATAGATCTTTTGTTGAGAAGAAGGAACAGCTATATCACATGAGGAGAAAAGAAAACCAGAGATGACTAGTCATCACAAACACTACAAGCTAGTGTCAAATCATCTAAATGTCTGTTTGTGTCAAGCTAATATGGCCTTACTCTAAGGGTCTGCCAGGAGAAAATCAACTGCCATTTCAAGAACAAAACAGTCAGCATCTTTATAATTGTACATATAAAATTGTATGCATTCAAAAATTACCAGCTGTGCCATATTGAATCAAATAAATAAGAACAGAAAAAAGGACTAATCAGAGATAAACTGTAAAATAGTTTTGATTAATATGCTTTACAAATTAGATGGCAAAAGTTGTAGCTTCAGAAGATAATTTGAAACTCAAAAGGAGTATCGGGAAAATTCTATAACAGAAAGACAAAAATTGAAATTAAAAAATATAAAGAATGGATTTAATAGTGATCAAACAAACATATTAGGAGGAAGGATTAGTCATCTACAGTATTCTACAGTAGACAGTATAAAACTGAAACACACAGAGGGAAGCAACAATGAAAATGGAGAAGAATATAAGAAAAATATGAAGCAATGTGAGAAGATATAATATACATGTGATTAAAATCCTAGAATGTAAGGAGGAGGGTGAGTGAAACAATAACCAAGAGATGACACTAAAGAATTCTCTAAAAATTGATTAGAAACATCAAACCACATATTTAAGAAGTACTGCAAACTGAACTAACATAAATAAAAAGAAAACCAGACCAAGGGAGTTTATAATACTACTACCTTAAAAGGAAGAAAAAACTTAAAACCAGCCAGTAAAAGACCCCAAACATGTATTTTTATAAAGAAAAATGTTAACATTGAGGCTCGATTCTCAATAAAGTTAATAAACAAGAAAATGGAGTAATATTTTTAATGTACTAAGAAATAAAACTGTCTTTTTAAAGTTTCACATTTGAATAAATTAAGGTTAAATAACGTTTCTAGGTGAACAAAACCAGGAAAATGTGTTGAATCTATAAAGAAATTCTTGTGATTAATTCAGACAAAAAAAAAATTGACCCTAAATTGAAACTCCAAAACTCAGAAATAATGAAGGTCAGAGAGGTGGTAAAAATTTGGATAACTATAAATTATTAATGACTGTAAAAAGGAATGGCAGTGATGTTTTGTGGGATTCTAAATGTATATAGAATTAAAATAATGACAAAAATAATAAAAAGGCAAAGAGGAAGAGAAATAAAGCATTCTAAGCATTTTCTGGAAATTAAAGTGCTAATTTATTGCAGATAAATTAACACAAAGATGTATATTTTAACTTTTAGGCTAACAGTTGAAATAGAATGATCATTTTAAAAATATTAACCCAAAAGAAGACAAAAAAGAAAAAAAAAAGAAAAGTCAAACAGGTCATCTCAATAGAAAGCAGTGATATATACGTGTGTGTGTGTGTGTGTGTGTGTGTGTGTGTGTGTGTGTATATACATATATTTATCAGTAATTACAATTATATCAGTGTCAGAGACCAGAATCTGTAATAAAGAGGACTCTGGGGTTTCAAGACCGGTCATGTTTTGCCTTGTGGGCTAGGAGGTATGTGGAAGCTCCATTTGACCCAGGTCTTGGATCTGTGGGTGGGAAGACCCACAGAACTATGGTGCTCACAGTGCAGGATGAGATCTGCCCTGGACAATACAAAGAGGACAAGTGGACAAGTGGACAAGTACCCAGGTGTGTAGAAGGATCTTTACTTGTTTATTTTGTGATGTTAAACTTGCCCCCACTTCACTACTACTTCATTGCTCTTCTAGGAAAAGTACCCTCTTCCTCCCCCTACACTTCTCACTGGAAAAATTTAAAGTGGGCCAGCCAAAGAGGTCTTTGTCTTTGCCCATTCTGAGACACTCACTTCCCAGCCTTCCTTTTGTGCATTACTGAATTTGTTTCTGTTTTTATCCCTTCACCATAACCCTAATACAGGCAGTTGGGGATCTCAGCCAGGTCCCTGGAATATCAGTAATTACGTAAAATGTAAACAGAATACCCATGTCAAGTAGAAGAATATCAGACTAAATTTAAAAGAAAAGAAAACTTGTGAAGCTTATAAAATGTATGCCTTAAATATAGGACACCAAAGTTAAAAATAAGGGATGGAAAAAGATACAAACTGTAATGCTTATGATGAATTCTCAATGTTACTGTCTTGTGAGCTGCCCAGGGCATTGGTAAAGCAAACTTTGGGTTTGTCTGGATGGGCTATGAAAGTGTGACCTTGGGAGTCTACATCTCGTTCCTTTCTCTTTCCTCACTGATGTTATTTCCCAACTTTGTGTCCTACTTGGCATGAACTAAGTATCTTTGCTCTGCCATGCCTTTTTGCTACGATATTTTTGCCTTGGAGCCAATTTGATATGGACTGACTCCTCAGAAACTGTGAACCAAATTGAGCCTGTCCTTTAAATTGTGAGTATCAGGTATTGTGTCTCCCAGACAGGAAAGCTGACTAAGATACAAATGTTAAGTTAAAGAAAACCAAGGTATTTCCATTAACAGAACACAAAAAGACATTAAGAGCACAGTTAGAAATAAGGTGGAAATTTCATAATGATAAAAGTGAATATCAGTAAGGTGATATGGTTCTATATTTTATGTACTTAACAGATCACCTCAAAATATATCAGTGAAATTTACCCTAGGTAAATGGAGAAATCAACAAATGCATGCTCATTTTGGGAGATTTTAATATATTGCACTCTGAGTAACTGATGAGGCAAGCAGACAAAAGAATGGTGAGTACAGAAAGGATTGGGACATGTTTTTATTAGCATAATTTACACACACATGCACACACATACACAACATTGAAACCAACAATAAAAGAATTCATAAAATGTTTAACAAAGTAGACCATAGTAGTGTTATAATCAAATCTCATCTGTTAATAGTGTAATTAAACTAAGTCAATTATTATCAGATAACTATAAAATCTACAAATGTTAAAAATTAATATTGGAATAATAATTTGATGAATAATTTATGGCGAATATAGAAGTCATAATGAAAATTAGAAAATATTTGAACAAAATGATAAAGAAATTACAATATACCAACATACTTGGCACAGGCTATTTCTGCTTATGCTTAAAATCTAGAAAGTGGAAAGAGGACAATATTCTTATCTTACTAAGAAAAATCCAGATAATGGATAAAATTGTAACTTTTTAAAAATTTCAGAGAACTGTCTGAAGGCAACTGAGTATGCTGAATTCCAGAGTTTGATGACCACCTTTCACCTATGCCAGAAAGAGAAAGGATCTACTCAATCTTTGGTAGAGCCCAGGAAACATTAAAAGGGAGATTTCCCAAACCATGCTATAAGACTGTAAATACCTTGATAGTAAAACTACAAGAAGACATTATAAGAAAAGAATGCTATATACCAATACACATGAGAAACATATATGCAAAAGTCATTCGAAAGTATTAACAAATCAAATCAAATAACATAAAAAGGAGAATATGCAGTGGACAAGTTGGGTGTATTATAGGAATATAGAGCTAGTTCACTATTTGAAAATTAACCATATTAATTCATCATAACTAAAAAAATAGAAAAATAAAGCATGAACATATAATTATATTAATTAATGCAAAATTTGACAAAATTCAATATCCATTCATTATAAAAACTAAGAATAAATCAAAGATAAAAGAAAAATTTATCAAGATATTAACTATGAAAAGCCTTCAGCTAACCCCATATCCGGTGGTGAAATCTGAATACTTTTTCCCTGATATGAGAAACAAGACAAATTTTTTTAACTTCTTTAAATCTGTAGCAATTAAGACAATCAGTACTGGTATGAGGATAAACATAGATATCAATGGGAAAGAATAGAGAGCCCAAAATTGTGTTCACATTTACCATTTTCTCATACCACATAAAAAACTCAGATTGTAAACCCCAATATGAAACTTACAGCCATAAAATGTCTAGTAAAAACCACAGGATAAAACCTTCAAGACTTTGGATTGTATAACTACTTCTTAAGTAAGAGAAGTAGGAGAAAATTTCCTTTGAAAGATACTATGAAAAAATAGAAAGATACATTTCAGACTGGAGACAATATTTTAAAAACACATAATTGATGTAAGATTTTATTAAAACATATAAAAATCCTTACAATTTAATCACAAGTAAATGACCCAGCAAAAATGAGGTGAAAATACTCACCAATTCAATAAAGGCGATACACAGATGGTAAATAGACACATTGCCAAAATGCTTAGTATACATTAGTTAATGAGAGACATGCAAATTAGATCCACAATGAGATACTAAAATTTCCCTAGAATGAAAAAAAAAAGCAAAGTGCTGGAGGATGTGGAAATACTGGTACTCATACAATGCAAATGGAGGAAATGCAAAATGACATATTCACCCTGGGAAAACAATTTGACAGTTTCTTATAAGGTCAGACGTGCACATACCATCTTTCTCAAGTTTCATTTCTAGGTATTATAGTTTAGATCTCGAATGTCTCTGAACAGGGTCAAGTGGTAAAGGTTTGGTTCCCAGTTAGTGGTGCTATTGGAAGGTTGGGTCATAGTTGTAGGACATAGTCCCTGGGGATGTACCTTGAAGGATATTTTGTCCCTGCTTTCCCCACCTCCCACCCACCATGAGGTGAGACACTTTGCTCCTCAATGTTTCCTGCCATGCTCCCTAGCCTCGCCATGAGCCCAGAAGAAAAAATACCAAGTGATTATGTACTGAAACCATTAGTGAAAAGAAACTTTTCACTTTTATGTGGTTTATCTCAGGTACTTATTGCAATGAAAGGAAGTTAATAGAAAATTGGTACCTAGAGAGAGTCATTGCTGATTTCCAAAGTCTTTGGAATTTGTGTCCAGGAATAATTTGGAAAAGATTGGAGGAGTGAGCTACAGAATACCTAGAATGCTATGAGTAGAGCTTAATGGACAATTTTGGTGGGAACTCAAAATGCTGATAGAAATGTGAACAGTAAAGGCCAGGTTCATGAGGTTTCAGATGGGAATGAGCACTGTATTGGAAATGTACTAGAGGCATTCATGTTATATTCTGGCAAAGAACCTGTCTGCATTTTGTCTGTGTCCTAAGACTGTGTGAAGCCAAGTCTAAAGGTGACTGAGTAACCTGGAAGAGAAAATTTCAAATAGTATTTGTGACATGAATATAGCTGGCTGCCTTTAACCAGGTTTGCAGTGAGAGTTGAAGGTAAAAAGCAGAGGAGAAAGCTTAGAAAAACTTGTGATTTGAACTGGGGGTAGTGATGCATGCCTGTAATCCCAGCACTCTGCAAAGCTGAAGCAGGAGTATTGCAAATTTGAGTTTAGTCCAGACAACTTAGTAAATCACCAGGGACCTGCCTCAAAATTAAAAATAAAAAAATAGTGGGGATATAGATCAGTGTGAAGGCCCTGGGTTTAATCCCCAGAAGCACATATGTGCACACACACACATGCACGCACACACATCTGTGGATTTTTCAGGGCCTTTAGGGTCAAAGGGGTATAGAACCTGTAGACTTTATAGAGTTTGTCATAAAAGTCTGAAGGGCTTTATCAGGCTTCTAGGCAACAGTAGTAACTTTAACACATTGATGGGCTTTTTGCCCACCCCTTTGATGTCTTTATGACTGGATTGCTTTGTTTCTACTTGCTGGCTAGAAAGCTGGCCTGGTGAGAGCTACAGTAGAGTCTGCCAAGGTGAAGTTCTCAGGTCTTGTTCAGGTTCAGAGAGCAGCAGTTTGATTTCATTTTAATTCCATAATCACCAGAAAAGCCCTGTTTAAAATTCTTAGGCCTGTAGTCAAAGAGTATAGGTTTTCACTAATCAGTTCCCTTTTCTTTTCTTTTCCTTTTCTTTCTTTTTTATTTTTTTGGTACTGGGAATCAAACTTACAACCTCACACTTGCTGGGCAGGTACTGTGCCACTGAGCTATATCCCTGGCCCCTAGTTCCCATTTCTGACTCCCTAAGCATGTGTTATGTGCCCTTGAATGAAGATTCAACAGACAAAGGGTGGGTGTCCCTCAGAGAGAGAGATCATTTCGGATGCTTTCCTGGCCACTTGCATCTCTGCAAGGTTGGGACTGTCTAGACTAAGGAGAATCATTGGTAGGTTTTCTGTTTTGTTTTTTATTAAATACATCTGTAGAACCACAGGTTGAGGCCAATCAAGCTCCATAGTTTGGAGAGGAAAGTCCAACTCCCCACCCTGGAGCAAAGATGGAACACCCTATTACTTTCACTGTTTGTTACAAACCCACAATCATTCAGCAGACATTCAGAGGTTAAACATTCCAACCATCTTCCCTCAAAGATGGTCCTGTCTAATGAGAGTTGATCAGGCTTTCCTTCTGCTTGAGCTGAGCAGGACTGACAGACAAACTAATTGGGGTACCCCTGGGGGTCTTACAGGAATCTGGCTGGCAAGCAGATAGGCAGACTGCATCTTCTTCCCATTTGGTCTATCGTGAGCCACTCAAATGGAGAGCTAAGAATCCACCTCCACACCTCCAAGGGAACTCGAGAAATCTCAGGGGCATGTCTTCCGGTCAGGACCTGGAGAGGTCCTTGCTTCAGTCGTGAGGGCCATGACCAGTGACCAAACATGCCCTTCTTTTCCTTTCCTTCCCATGGGCATGTCTTGATGCCCTTCCCATTTTCAAAAGATCTATCTCTCCCTTTCTCCTAGTCATTGTTTCTTTTAAAAAATATAATCTTGTGATAAATAAATATACATAAAACTGTCAATAAATGACTATTTACTGCCACAAATCCATGTATTAGAAGAGAAGATACAGATCAATATTCTAAATCCCCATCTCCAGAAAATAGAAAAATTAAACTCCAAGAGTATAGAAGGAAAAACAGGGTGACAGTGGCCACAATGCTAGACAATAGACCAATGCTACAGATGACATTTTGGAGAAGATTCCATACGTAGGACATGGTGGCAGTGAAGTAGTAGAGAATAGTCTTTAATAATAGGTGCTTGGGCAATTGGCTATATAGATTTTCTTTAAATATAGCTGTGGGTCTCTCCATCAGTTAATAAATACCAATTCATCTGGAAATCACTTAACTATATAAGCTAAAATTCTTTTAAAAATAATGTGAAAGGTATTTTAAGACTCTAGCATGGGCAAGTATTAAACAGGAAAGGATACTTACCATAGAAAATATTGAGAAATTGAGCTTTATTAACATTTAGAGTTGTTTATCAAGTGACACAATTAAGAAAATGAAAAGGCAAGTCAGAAATGTTGGAGACTTGCTACACACACACGAAGTAATTTCTAGAGTATATATGGTACTTTTACAACTCATTAAGAAAATGAGAGATAATCTAATAAAGATGAAAAATCCTGGACAAGTACTTTATAAAAGGGATGTTCAGTAAATATAGGAAAATTGTTTAACCCTATTATTCTGAAACAAATGCAAAATAAAACCATATAAGATACCACCCATCATGCATATACCATAATTATCATGATTTTTAAAACACACAACATCAAGTATTGATCATGGTATAATGCATCTGGAATTATCCTAAAGTGTCTGGAAAAATTTAGTTTCAGATAATTTGGCACTGTTATCTAAAGTTTAACATACACATACCCTGTGGTTCAGCAGTTTTACTCCTAGGTATACACCAACAGATGGCAATTTATATAAGCACCAAGGGCATGTGTGAGAGTATTCATAGTAGCACTATTTGCAATCTTTAAAAACTGGACAGCTGGGTGTGGTGGTACATGCCTGTAATGCCAGCACTCGGGAGGCAGAGGCAGAAAGGATCATAAGTTTGAGGTCAACCTGGGGTACAAACAAAACAAAACAAAAACTGGAAACCACTCAAATGTCTATCAACAATTAAATGGATAATTGCATTGTGATATATTTATTTAATAGAGTAGATGTAACATGAGAAAAATCTTCAAATAGTTTACTTGAGCAAAAGAAGACATACAATAGAATATAAACAGGAATTTCATATATACGTACATGTATGAAGTTGCAAAATATGCAAATTTAATTTTTATGACATAAGCCAAGACATTGAATACCTCTGGGCGTTATGAAGAGGGCTCGTACAAGAGATGTCTAGGATGCTGGCAGGGTTCTATTTCCTAATCTGTGAGGTGGTTACATACATGTGTTCACTCTACAAGACATCATAGCATAGTATATTTATGATTTGGACACTTTTCTGTATGAATTCTATTTTTTTAAAGTTTACTTTAAGCATGATTTTCAAAACAATATACTATTTGACCGTGTGGATAGTCACTATTTAACCTACTCCTCTTGTCTGTATGTTTTATTTTTGCTATTATGAAAAAAATGCTTTAAATTTCCCACACCTATCATATTTTTACTTCTTTTGAAGTAAAAACTGACTAGAAAATACATTCCTGGAAGTAGATGTGCTGGGGTGAAAGATAGAAACTTTTGGGGGGAGGGGTGTTGCTGTGGACAGAACCTAGGGCCTTGCACGTGGAATTATATGTCCCATTGCGGGACTGCACTCCCAGCAGATATAACCTCTTCAAAGGCACTGAAAACACATTGGCGAATTGCTGTCCCAGAAGATCATCTTGCTCTTACAATACCAAAGGTCAATCATATTCAAGAAAGATGTAGGTGTTTGCAACCCTTATTCTACTTGACATTTACAATATTTGACATTGTTAACCACCTTTTCTTTCAGAGAATTTCATTCTGCTTTTGCTCTCTTGGCGCCCCACTGCCTGACCCATCCTCCTTTCATTCTTCCTTGTGCCCAATTATGCACGTTCTCCAACATTCAGCATCTGGTCCTTTTTCCTTCTACCCTTTAAAAACTCCATCTTTTGCAGTTTCAATTTCCTTCTATGTTTATGATTTTCTCTTCTGCCTTCCCAGTTGCATATCTTGACCCACACTGACAAAAACTGGCTGTCTACTTTCATGTCCTGTCATTATCTCAAATATAGTAAAGTATAGGGACAATGCTTAATGAGCTAATAAACACTGAAAAGGAAGAAAGAGTGAGTGATAGTATTTAGAAATTCAAAGACCACAGGAATCATGGAGCATGGATGGCCTCCACCTACCATTTCCTTCTACACTAATGCACCTTTTTTTTCCTTTTTCCCCTTTTCTATCTTTTCACTGCCTTCTGCTTTCTTTGCTTACATCATCATTTTTTTACCTTTTATTTTGTATTTCTCTATTCTACATTATACAAAATATCTGAAAATTTCCACACACCTTCTGAATAAACTTTTATGATCTTGTTTTTCTAATTAGAATCTCTAAAATTAGAATCAGTAAACAAAATATCTTATTTTGTAGGAGGAAACAGTTTACTGTTTTGCATGTAACCTAACCTCAATAAGAACACTTGCTTATTTTATATTGCTTAAAGTATCACACTAATGCTATTGGTTATTGTACTTTACTACATTATGAGCTTGCAGTATATGTATTTTCTGACTCTAGAATATTGCTTCCATTAAGTTTATATTTTCTCAGATTGTAACCTGAGGCACAGGCTGGCTTTCTTGGTCAATGTCTGATGAGAGGCAGTCTATTTGATGCCTGAGTCAGAGCTCATCATTTCTGAGTTGAGATCTCACTAAAGGTTAACTTGAATAACAATCTTTCTGATCCACATCCTCCAAAAGGGGCAGATAAGACACTGTTCAGAAACAGAAAGATCCCTACAACGTTCTCTTCCAATCCCATACCCTGGGTAAGCTCTTCTGATCATAGTAAGAGAGACCTTGCTGGATCCTTGGGCTCTGCTCTGTGCCCCTGAAGGTTCTGCTCCGAGTAGGAGATGGAGAAACAATCATGGATTTGAAACCTTTGAAGCAGACAGGCATCAGCTATGCTCCCCTACTTATGGTCTCTGTTTCAATCCTCATCATCTTCACCCCTAAGATTATTTAGAAAAGGAAGAGAGAAACAGGGCCAAATTTCTTCTTATTTGTGAACTGGATGACTTATTTATGAGCTTCAAGTTAAAGTGTGTACAAGAAGTGACTGGCTGACCTCATGTTTTTAGCATGTAAGCAAGGGTCATCTGAGTTATAACTGACTCTTCAACCACTCTGGGTTTATCTCTTACATACATCTAGCTGACTAAAATTTTAGAGCTGGTAGTTATCCTGATATTTGGGAGCACAGAAAAACTTCTGTTGAAATTCTTTATCTTCTGTTGCTTCTTTTGTTAAAAAGAAATCAAATCATCAATTCGGTTCGCCTACATTTTACAATGAGTAGTAGAATACTCACAGTAATTTATATATACCTGACTTGTATCATTTCCATGGTATCTCCATTTCCATAGTAGCACTCAAGAAATGTGTGTTGTCAAATTAAGAGTAATGTAATCCTCAGAGAAAGAAAAGCTTTACTTGTGCTGAGAGACCAGAGTACTAGGAACTGTTGTTATGAATGGCCGGTCTGAGGACAGGGTAGCATTGCATTGCTGTGTTTGTGGAGGATGGAATCTGTGTTCCTCACACAGAATACCTGACATTTGCAAAGCTCTTTCTAAGCCTTCAAGATCTAGATCTATCATTATTCTGTGTGAAGCACTTCCTGGTCTGCAAGAGAAGTGAATCATACTCTTTTGGTTCCTGAAATACACTTTGAGTTCCAATGAAAGTCTTAAGAGGCCCAGAATTCCTGAAGGCCTAAGGATCTCAGTTCACAGACCTCTAGGATCATTCTGGGATCCTGGAAGTAAAGTCAGAAGGAGAATTTGCTTGAGCATCTGGAAGGAAGAGGGATCTTGGGGTTCCACGTTCATAAACAAGCAAGAGAGAAGCAGGTTAAACCTGTCTTCCTTAGACTACCAGCAGTCACAGAGGACCAGCTAATACCCAAATCTGATAACACTTAAATAGCATTATAATTATCTGCTTGTATTTCTTGTCTGTTATTAACAAGCAAAAACCCTAACAACAGGGACTTGCCTTGTTTACATTATGGCCCAGTCACCCAGTGGAGAGCTGCAACAGAGCAGACCCATGGTGAAAGCTGAGTGAACACATGTGGGTTGAAAATGCCATTCCCACCAGTACACTCATCAATGAGACAAGAGAGGAGTTAAGCCCACTGTTTCTACTTTCCCTCTAGAGAAGCAAAGTAGTGATGTGATGATAGCTCTCATGGATGCCAAGCTCCCTTTCCAATCAGGGTTTTTCATTATGCCTCACTGAGTATTTGCAACATGGTACGAATTTCCCCCAGTTGTTGGTTGATTGTCAACATGTCTATTAACAGAAGAATGGACAAGGAAAATTTGGTGTTTGTACACAATGGAGTACTACTCTGCCATAAAGAAAAATAAACTTGAGTCATTTGTAAGACAATGGATGCACCTTGAAACCACAATGGTAAGTGAAATAAATCACATACACAAGTTTAATTATCTCATGGTTTGTCTCATATGAGGAACCCAAAATATAAATAAAAACAAAATAAAAGATAATTAATAAGAAGGGACAGATCTTTCGCAAATGAGAAAGAGACAACAAGATGGAGAAGGGGAGAGATGAGAGCAGGAGGGGATGAATGAAGAATTTAGATGCGTTATGCGCACTTGCCAATTTCCCACGAGGAAGGTAATCATTATGTACTGCAAACATGCACTATTAAAGAACGAAAACTGAAAAAATACCCTCCTGACTTTAATTCCCAGAGGAAAATGATAAGTGTGTAGTAAAGCCAGTTACATTTTCTTAAAAGGCTCACAGACCTAAAAACTGGAGTTAGGGAGCCTAGAGCCAAGTTTCTTGAAGGGCTGGGGCTTCTCGTGCTTCTTCTATTGATCAAAAAACCTTCTCAAGACAAAGGGAAAAATGAGACAGGGCTTGAATATTTAAACAAAATTCTCTTTAGAGTCTTCCTTTATAATCAGAGAGTGTGATTGCTTTTCTCTGAGGCCCTTATGGCTGTAGGGAAGTTTTACTTCTTGCTTGCTTTTAAACTTTAAGCTGAAGCACAGTTTCTGGACTTAAGGGGAAGCTGTGAGGAAATGAGTAGGGAAAACCGAGCCTTAGCACTGTAAGACTCAGAGGCACATCGGAGAGCACCACGTAGCCAGCCATAGCACCCTTAGCCTGTGGCCCACTCCATTTATCCGGGCAGAGAACAGTGGAACGGACAGATAGGAAGTTTTTCATTCCTAAGAAGACGTGCCTTTCTCTTGGGGAATAGTCCAAAATGTGAGATGAAATGCTATGGTTTATATTTAGATATCCCCTAAGAGTCTGATGTTCTCATAGGTGGGGCTTTGGAAGGCGATTAGGTATCAGGCACATAGAAACTTGGGTGGCCCAGACAATCTAACTCCAGAACCCACTACAAACTCTGCTCATCTGATTCAAACACTTGCCGGATGTTACTAAAATCATCTTTCAGATCACCTCTGTTTCAAGCAAGCATAACAATAGCATCCTTTGCAGGGAGCTGTGTTAAGTACTTAGTGAGAAAAGCTAAATAAGAAAGCTTCGTACATGATGAATGCTTAGTGAACATTATGAGTTTTTGGGGTGGATGTAAGGAAAGATGTCTGTCGTCATTTGGAAGAATAGCCCTGGAGGTCAGTTTACATACTAACCTCTAGAGAAATATAGCTCAGAAAGAGGTAAAGCCTTGAGAGGTTAATATACCTACAGAAACAGAAATCAAATTCCAGTGGATGTAGTGAGCTCCACCCCATGAGGTGTAATGAATCCCCAGGAAACTAAGCAACAGGAGTAATTCCTTTGTACCTGAGCACAATCACCATCACCTCTGCTCCATAAACACCATGACCGCACCTACCATCTACAGCCAGTAGTATCACCTGTTCCACCCACAGTAGCATTGACATCATCATCACTATCAACAATATTGCAATCACCATTGCTACCATTAACACTACTACCACTATGTTCATTCCACATCCACTGTCTCTAAAGTCTACAGGCAACTCCACCACTGCTAGCACCTGCGTCAGCCCCAACATAGCAATTGTTACTACCGTGCATCCGGGTGTTTCTCAAAGAATGGTCCATTGCCATCTGGCTCAGCTTCTGGGACTCTTATTCAAACTATAGCATCCTGTACCTCACCCCCAACTGTCTGAATCCTGAATTTGTGGGTATTCTCCAACATTTTACATTCAATCAAGCTACCAAAGGATGTACAGGTAACTAAAATAGGAAATGGCTGATCTGGGGGCATAAGTCTCTGGTGAACCCAGGTACCTCTTGTCCACATCCTGGGATTCCTTAAATTTCTACTGAGGCCGCATCTGGACAAATACTTGATAAGGTTCTGTTGAGTGTCAAAGAGCAGAATTCCTAGGCACTGGTGAATTTTCATCAGAAAAAGAGAGCAAAGCTAAGTGTATGAGTGAGGGTTACATTGTGTACAAATCAAGGGCTTATACATTTTGACCAGCTATTACTAAACTCCGTCTCTGGGCCTGGGATCCCTATCCCATAAAACAAGGAAACACCCTGAGCTACACATTTGCTGATAAGAGAACCAGTACTAGAAGCCATTTGTTTTGACTCCCTCTGGGCTCACTGGCTTTTCAGGGAGCTGGCCCCTGGCAAAGGAAGCAAGGAAACAGTAGCAAATAGTAGACTGACTTTGGGGTAGCTTTGACTCAGCCCATGGACAGGGTTGCATGCATAACATTATGGGCAATATGCTGTGTAGAAAGGGAAAGAGCACACGACGGTAGAGAAAATTGAATTTTCCATCCTCTGCAGTCTCTCAGTCCATCTATTTAGTCCCGTAGCCTGCTTCTCCCAGTGTCCACCCTCCTGTCCAAACCTATGGTGGTTTTTCCTATCTGGCTTGTTACTCCCTGGGCCTTTCCACTCCAGGCACACCGGACTCCTCGTCACATTCTTGGGTCACAGGTCAGGAGTTCCCCCTTCCAGGGCCTTAAGGACCCCGTGTCCCTCTGCCAGATTTCTTCTGTCTTACTCCTCACTTCCTTTCAGTATTTTTTTCAAATGTCCCCTATTTAAAAGCTCTTCTTTGATAACGCTGCATAAAAATAGTCATGCCCCGCCACTATTTCTTCCTATCCCTTTTTCTGGCTGTGTTTTTCACTATCTGACCTATCCTCTAAATATTTGGCAAGCCGTTTCCCTCTCTCTCTCCTCTCATTAAAAAAGGAAACCTTTGAGAGCAGGATACTAATGTCTGTTTTATTTGAACAATGCCCAACACACGGTAGATACTCAATAGATATTGTCTGCATAAACGAATTGTCTACTCTGTTGGAAGTGTAAGCAATGCAATGCAAGTAAAAGTTAATAACTCACTGTTTTCTGGCAATCCATTGGTATTTGACAAGGACTTTCAGGAGAAATTGTTCTAGTACAAAGAAATTATCCCAAAGGTGAGTATTAGAACATTCCTGTCAGACAGCTGATGCTGATGTTTTGAAACACATGCTCAGCCACCCTATAATTACCTCCCAATCACTATTCATCACTGTAAACTCAGCACCTTGTCCAAGCCCTGGCACCTGGTGGTTGTCCAATAAGAGCTTGTTGTACTTGACTGTGTGGGCGGCTCTGTTTTGCCCCCACAGAAGGCCTGCTCTGTGTGTACGAATTCAGTCCTCACATCCATGATGTTTTCTAATGATTGCTGCTGCTTCTTTTGCTTACAGAATGGTAACCTCACAGCTGGACATGAGTTTAGATCTTGCTTCTCTTTGTACAATGGTTTTGTGGTCTCTTACTCCAGTTTTACTTCATGTGCTGTACAGAAAATGTAAGGTGGTCATGCACAGAATGGAGACTCCATAGAGAGACAATAATTGCCTAAGTTAATGGGTGAATAAGAATTTCAGCCCAAATTATACATTTTGCATGAGATTTTCCTAGTAAGCCATTTCCCTAAAGGGAAAGAAAACAGTTGTACTATGCAATTGTACCTTAACCTAGCTTTCAGTTCAAAGTTGCAGTTTTTAATCAGTGCTACATTTATCATATCTCGCCTGGATTTGCAATAGAACAGCTGCCAGGCAAACTGTGAAGGAATAGAATGCATCAACATTCAGCTAACACCAGCAAGGAAATCCTTCCTAATCAAACCAGCAGTCACTGTCAAAGTGTGCACACCTTGAGCTATTGCCTCCGACAAATGGAATAATTTACATGCCAAGATTCTGCAAAACATCCTGGACACATGTCCATGAGCCATTTTTTACCCATAGCAAAAAATTTCCATTCTCTGGATAAAGATGTCAACATGGGGAAATCATTGTTTTAAAATGCACCTTAGATTATATTAATGGTTAGTTTAATTATTGCTTGCAAGTTTTACCTATTAGAAAGGCTCATTTTCAAGATCTTGTTCATTTTACCACCTTTTTCATTTAGTCAGTGAAATTTAATAACTTCTGATTTAACCACCTTTTTCTTTATTCAACCCAAGGTAGTTTTATTTTTCAAATATGGTACTCATTCTTTCAGTGAGTCCTCTGCTGACTATATATTTTTAAGGTTCAAATATTCTCTACTATCCTTTCCCATTTTATTGTTCTTTAATCACTATCACCATGGAACATTTTCCTTTGTTATTTATTATTCACATCCCACCCACCCACTCATGCTGAATTTAATGTAGACTCTACAAAGGTAGGGATTTATACTTATTTTGTTTACTCTGAACATGCTTGAAGCCCTGGGTACTGTATAGGCAAAGACTTCCTGAAGAGAATTCCAATAGTACAGGAAATAATATCAATAATTGACAAATGGAATTAAATCAAATTTAAAAGCTTCTGCACAGCCAAGGAAACAGTCAACTGAGTGAAGAGACCACATACAGAATTGGAGAAAAGTTTTTGTTAGCTACTTTTCTGCTAGAGGGCTAATATCCAAAACATATAAAGAATTCAAAATGTATTACCCCCTTAAAACAAATGATTGATGGCAGGCACAAGGTTGTGAGTTCAATCTCTGGTACAAAAAAAAAAAATGATTGAAGCAAAAACAAACAAATAAACAAAAATGGGCAAATGACCTGAAAAAAGACCTCTCCAAAGCAGTACAAATGGCCCATGAACACATGGAAAAATGTTCAACATCTTTAGCTATTAGGAAAATTCAAATCAAAACTACTTTCAGAGTCCAAATTGTCCTAGTCAGAATGCAATAATCAAAAACACAAAAACTATAAGGGCAAGAATGCAGAGGGAAAGGAACCCTCCTACATTGTTGGTAGAAATGAAACTAGTACAACTACTGTGGAAATCACAATGGAGATTCCTTTAAAACCTAAATACTTAGTACTGTTTGACCCAGCTATGCAGTACTTCTCCTGGGTATGTTCCTCAAAAAATTAAATATATCACATCAGGGTAAAACACGCATACACATATTTATAGTGGCCCAATTCACAATTGCTAAGCTGTAGAAGTAGCCTAGATGTTGGTCAACTGATGACTGGTAAATAAAATGCAATATATACACAGAATGGAATATTATTCAGCCATAAATAAAAATGAGATCATGTTATTTGTGGGAAAATTGGTGGCTCTCAAGATCATCATCCTAAGCAAAATAATCCAGACATAGAAAGTTAAATACAACATGTTTTCTGTTAGATGAGAAACCTAAAAACTAAGTAAATAAATATATTGATGAATAAAATAAAGGACAGATGCTAGGAAACTAGAAGGTAGTCTTTAGTAGACAGGAAACAGGATCAGAGGGTGGGGGCAGAAAGGGAGAGAGGGGCGACAGTATTTTAAATGATCAAAATATGTTAAACGCAAGACCCAAATCTCCCCCCAAAAAAACCCCCACCATTCTGACACTTACATACAATAATAAAAAGAGATTTATTAAATAAATGTGTTAACTGCATGAAAAAGTAAATAAGAAGGATTGATGCATTTAAGAAGCAAGCTTTGTTCTATATGCTGAGAATTTCTTTGGCGGAACTGGCTGCTGCTGATTGTTTAGTGCTGTACAGGTATCCCTGGGGTTTTAAAGGGAACTACGGGATGTTCCTTGAGGTCTTGGAAGTTTGGGAACAGGCTCCGCCTGCAAAATCTTTAACCAAACTAGCATCTCTGTTTTGTCAAAATTTTTGCTTATTTGTCATTTATTTACTATTGTGAGTAAGTCTTCATTTAAACAAAATCTTCTACACTTTATAAAAGTATGAGTATTGTCATCACTAGATAGGAGGCAAAAGTCCTGTAGGTGCACACTGAATTTTCACTATCTTGCACTGGCCCTGGCCTTTACAATGGCTTTGGGTCTGAATTGTGATTTGCATTGTCTATTCTGCCTGAAGAGACAGCAAAGAACTTGATAAGTTGACAAGTTCACTACAGGGAGAAAGAAGAGAATTGTTAAGAGGTAAGTCTCATCACTTGTTTATACATTCCCTGGCACAGAGCAAGCTCTAGGAGAGCAGCGGTGCCCATGTCTTCCCTGGGGATGCAGAAGGCAGTCAAGGAACCCTGATGCAAAAGGCCACACACTTAGCCCAAATCTCAGTGTTCTGAGATTCCTGGTGCAACTATTACCTGTCATTTTGAATCATTTGGGAGCCTAGCAGAACAGCCACATTTCAAGAGCTGAGTAGACATGTGGCCAGTGGTTACCAGAGGGGCATCCCTGTCATCCCAGAATGTTCTATCAGACCATGCTGATTTCTACAGACAGCACATCGATCATATGCTAAATCACACTTCATATTTAACCACGGCTTCAGTGTCCCTTATCAGAATGCTTGGAAGCCGAAGTGTTGCCTATTGAGTTTTTTTCCCCCACATTTTGGAATCTGTCTGTCTGTCTGTCTATCTATCTATCTATCTATCTATCTATCTGTCTATCTATTGGATAGGACCCAAATCTAAACATGAAATTCATTTATGTTTCACATACACCTTATGCACATAGCTGGAAGGTGTCTTGAGTGCTCCTGTGCTTGGACCGTGACCCATGACATGTGGAGTCTTTCTTCCATGGAGTGACACGTGTTAGCTCTCTAATGTTTGGGATTTTGGACCATGTTGAATTTCAGATTAGGGATGCCCACCCCATACTTGCATATTTGAAGCATCATACTTATGTAGGGAATCATCCTTGGAAAACAACCTAGTGTCTGTTTTATTGCAAACTGTATCCTATAGTAATTTGTAGCAATCTATTTTTTTAACTCAAGGTGATCAGCGGGCTCCACCAAGGCTCCCTCTCTCTTTCCTCTCTCTTGTTCTTCCCCCACCAACTCACAGTCCTGCACAAATCTTTTCTTCTTCTTTGGAAATCTTTTCCACAAAAGACTGCAAAAAAACATATTTTATGCATTTATAAAATTACATATGCATATATACCTATGTGTATATGATATGACTCAGTTATAACCCAGGTGATATGGAGGCCTCTCTTTCCTTTCCAGTAGTGAGTACAAATAAAATCAGACACTCACGAAAACTCGGCAACCTTGATCAGCTGGCTCTTCAGAGAATAAATATTAGAAATAATAATCATTAAGCAGGTATGTTACAAAGGAGAATCATCACACTGGGAGCCAACAAAGCAGAATATTTTTTCTAGTTACAATTTCCATGGTTGTAGTTCGCAGCTTGCCCTGAAACGTACTCAGAGCACAGCCTAAGTTTGGTCAGCAGGGAAAGCCCGAGCACTTAGAGGGCCTCTTCCTGACAGACTGCACCCAGCAAATTTCCAGCACCCCATTAAGAACCCTGCCCCTGGCCCTGGCCCTGCCTCTTTATCCACACCTGGGCACATGGACCTGGAGCTCGTCCACTGGGTTCCAGTTGCTATCCTCACTTTATAGATGAAGAACTTACAGGAGAGTGATGGTTAATGTTGCATGCAACATAATGGGGAAGGTAGGGCCCAGAACCTGGGTCTCCAAGTGCTGCACATTAGGTTTCTCATGGTGGATATCATAATATTCCACACATTGCAGGAGTCTACAAAATTATTAATTTTGGAGGAAATAGTTCTTTTCTTTATGGTCAAATGTGACTGAGGAAAATGTCACTTACGCTATATAGCTGTGGTCACAATGCGATTCTGCTGTGCATAGAAACAAATTTTAAAGACCATGCATGTGACTGGTCACTCATCACATTCAACAGAGGCTTGGATATACAGGTCACCTAAGTGGCGATTAAGGCCATTCTTGCTTTGGTGACCATGTGGTGGAATTGACAGTGCTTTATACCCACAGACTCACAATGAAATCCAAGCTTATTCATTTTTTAGCTGAAGGCCTTTGGGTGAAACAAATTTTGGCAAAATATGGGGTGATGTAAAGATACCTATGGGAAAATTTGCATTAAATTGTGTATGTCCAGAGGGTGAACAAATTTAATCAGTTGTTTCTCTCCCACTTTGATGCTTACACATTAATCAGTAGCATCTCTAGTGAGTTCTTAGGATCATCCCTGATTTACCAAGAGCAGTGCTGTCACGAGGAGTAAGTTAAAAGTCCACTACTTTCTAGCTCTCATTCCTTCCACATGCCTTGTTGGCCATTTGTCAGCTTTATCATCTTGCAGATAGCACCAATTATCCTAGAGCCTTGCTAGTCTTCTTATTGGATGCCTCCAATGCATCATGCAGATTTGTAAAAGAATAAAACAGTGACATTCCTAATGTTGCAGCCACAGTTTGAGCTGTAGTAGTCCTCTCTTAATTGTAGCTTTGCTCTCTCTGGTTTCAGCTGCCTGCTGTGAATTGAGGTCTGAAAACATTAATATTTGTCTCAACTCTTTTGAGACACAGAGAGACTACATTCATGTAATTTTTATTATAATGCTTCTATTTTGCTATTAGTTATTGTTAGTATCTTATTGCACTGAGTCTAAAAATGAAGTCTTATGGTAAACATGTGTTTAAATGAATGAATATAGTATGCAGAGGGCTTAGTACCATCCATGGTTTCAGAAGTCCACGCACAATAGCAAACAACAGCTCTTGTGCAATAAGGCTTCATGAGTGCCTTTCACCTAAGTTGTGAAATGCAATTCTGTTCTGCTTTCAGAAACTTTTTGATGTCTGGGTGGCAGAGACTTTGCTTCTGCGGTCTTGTATATGTGAAGAGATGTCTGCGAAAGCACAGTGAGCTCTTCCTCTATAAGTCTTCTGCAATCACGCTCTTACCATCTTTGCTCTCAGAAGATGCCATCACAGCATCTAACAAGGTTACATAAATTGCATGCTGGTGGCCCCCGAGCACTTTATGGTCCTCTGCAAAACAGACAACCCAGCTCTGCCAGCCTTAATAATGCACCAGATTACTGCAGCTCCTAAATAAAATAAAACAAAATCTTCTGGTTTTAAAAGGCAAGACACTGAGGAGAACAACACATTGTTTTTTGTTTGCTTTTTTCTACGGCACATATTTAAAGTGAGAGTCATCGTGTTGCCTCTTATCACTACAGGTTGTTGCTTATAGCATTTTATCTTCTAGTTTCTCATGAAGGTCTTCTTACTTGACCCCAATGTTTGCATTTATTGTGCAGACTTTATTCCCAAAGCACATAGAGTTTTCTGTTATTTTTGAGACATGAAAGTGATTTTTCATTTTTTTCCATTTGCAGTTGAAGTTTGAAGCAAATAAATAAAATTATTGCATTATTTAGTTTTTGGATGTATAGAAAGCAAGCCAAAGAACACACTTGTACCTCTCAGCTGGCCCCTGAAAAGATGGAGGTGAGGGAGAGATTCCAAAGCTCCTTCAAACCATCTCTGTCCCCTGGCCCTAGAACTAATCACAGGTGAACGTTCCACCCAAGCTTCTCCTAGACCCCTGCCTCCTGGACTTCCTCTGATTTTAACCAATAAAAGAAAACATGCAGCTGCCTTTATTAGAGCTTTTGAGCTCACTGCTGATGTCTGCATGACAGCAGGTTCAACATTCCCCACTCATTAAAATCTCCAGAATGACTGACATACTGTTAAAGGAGCAATATTTAATGCAACAGTCCACAGACTCTGGTGTGGTTATCTGTTCATGATCTACAGATACACAAATCTAAAGCAACTTTCATTCAGTACGGCCTGAGGTTTCCCCTGACTCCCCATCATTTAAATCCTTGCACTGAAGGAAGGAAATCAGTCACGTCAGTTAAAATAATGCGGATGTTGACAGCCTAACCATAAGGTGCTCATTATTCTGCACAAATTTTGTGGACAGAGGTCTGCAGAGCCAAATTTTTATAAGGCAATTGTCTTGTCAGTCAAGGACCTATACCTATCTCAGAGAAACATATTCAGAATCTCAATATATGAGATGCAAGATGGTAGAGCTGTCATTGCAGAGCAAAGTGGACTCTACACCCTTTTACAGCTCCATACATTTTTCCCTGTGGTTTTGCAATTACTTTCCCTGCCTTTTTGCGTTAAGCCTCATGTTGGCCTTGGCCAATGGGTTATTACCTGATGTACCTGCATGACTGGGCTTGGCCTCTTGCACTCTGCCATGATATGAAAAGGACATGCCTGGGCAGGGAGGTGCCCACTTATTTGTAAAAAATAATGTAACTTGAAACAGATCTAAATTGGTTCAATGACCTGGTGCTGAGTCTAGTGGAGTGCACACAAGCTGATACATGAAGGAGAGGTAAATGCTTTTTGCTGTGTGGCCAGTTTGTTATGCAGCATTACTCTGACAAACACTGATTGATATATATGCCTCATTACCCTGGGAGTATCCATCAAGGTGCCAGTTACTCCAAAAGCCACATTCATACTAGTGATCATGACATAGACTTTTTCCATTTAGGCAAGAAATTTTGAGATGGAATGGTAAAAAACAATGAATTCCCAGAATTTCCCAAGATTCACAGAAAAACCACCCACTACATGAAAACTACCACTCAAATTGCTAGTGAGATTATTACTAATCTTCATTTAGAAACCAAATGCTTTTTCCAAGATTTGAAAAAGCATTTCAAAGATGAAAATGAATACTAGCCGTAGACTCTATGAGAAATTATAACACTGAACATCTGTGCAGACAACTCATTATTAGAGTAAATGTTAGAGAATTAGAGTAAATTGGTGATTGTTATCCCTCCTTTAGTGTATTTCACATTCAAGATGTCTGTTTCATTAGACTTGATATTTGCAGGGTGAATTCACTATGGGAAAGTTGGAGAATTATTTGTTTTTGAATTGTATTTAGTGGTTTTCTCCAGAGAAACCTGCTGCTAAGACTTCTTCTAGCCCCCTCCTTGAAAAATACATGTCAAAATTCTAATTTTTGTGCCATGTGCCTTTTAAAATGACACCTTTGAATGTGACAAAGACAAATATTTGTACTAATATTTCTAAACACTGCTAGAAAGATTGGAGCTCTTCAAAAGTCACACTTTACACTGCATTATGCACTTTGCCCACATTGAAATACCCAAATAAATTCTTCAGTTGTGCTTTCCTGCAAGAGATTATACTAGGAACCACAATCAAGCACCCATGGAAAATGAGGCAATCTGGTCATTTTTTTTAACATGAACTATAAAAATTACTTGATTTAAATTGAATTCAATTTAAATTGAGCAAAAATACAGTGATTTCAAAATACATTGTGTTTTTCATAGCTTAAATAGTTCTTTAAACATAACATTCTGCCTAAGGTTTGGTATCAAGTAAGGGATGGTAGGCTATTAGATTAAAACCATGCTCCTCAAATATTTCTACCAAAAACATTTTTTCAGGCAGAGGAGAAAGGATCTCAATAGATTTAAATACTAAATTCTTGTCAGATATATGATGTTCAACTGTTTTATTCTTTGCACTTTTTTATTTCCTAATAATGCTGTTGGAAGTTCAAAATTAATGAATTTTGAAGTCAACGTTTAATTTTTTATTTTAAAAACAAAACAAAAACAGAATAAAAACAATACAGAATTTCAAAAAATAGGAAATTGAAAATAGTTAATATACTGCATATTGTTATCTTGAAAGTAGCTGTAGATTTCGGCAAAAAAAAACCTGATCAAACAATCAGTCAATGAAAACATAAGCTATTCTTTTTAATGAAATAACAGATTAGTAGTATTTATTTTTTTGTTGCATATATCTTTGGTGTCACATTTTAGAAACTGTTTCCCAATCCAGAATCACAAGTATGTGAATATATCTTTTCTAATATTTCTACAGTTTTAGTCCTTAGTTTGAGGTCTTTAATCTATTCTAAATTGTATATGGTGGAAAGAAGTGGTTCAAACACATGTTTTATGTGGGAAGATCCAATTGTTTCAGCATAATTTGTTGAGAAAACTATTGCTATTTATTGGCATCCTTGATGCAGATCAATTATCCATAGAAATATAAGTTTATTTCTGAACTGTCTACTCTATTTCACTCATCTATATGTTTATCCTTATGCCAGTACAATGTAGCCTTGGTCATAATAGCTTTGGGTTATGTTTTAGTATCAAAAAGCATGCATCTTCCAACTTTGTTCTCTTTTCCAATATTACTTTTGCTTCTTTTCTAAGGAATTGCTGGATTTCTTACATTTTCATTTCAGATCAGCTTAGCAGTTTCTGCAAAAATAAAGGACAGAATTTTGATAGTATTACATGAAATCTGTATATTGACTTAAGGAAATCTTTTATTATGATTATATCAAGCCTTCTAACCCATAAATGTGTTTTAGTTACTTTTCTTGTAGCTGAAGCAAAATATCTGACGCCCAAAATTAAGGAATGAAAGGTTTATTTAGCTCACAGTTTGTCGAGATTTCAGGCCATAATCAATTGCCTCCAAGGCAAGGTGGCATGGCACAGGGGCATCCATTCATGGAGACAGAAAAAGGCAAAGGCAATAAAAGCAAAAAGAGAGGAGAACAAGCCTCTTTTTTCCCCTTATACTGTAAGAAGGCTACCTGCCCTAGGGTGGGTGTAGCACTCACACCATCTCTGTGCCCTCTTCTTGCACAGGCTGAGGATGTTTACAAAGTGAGGACCCTCACCACTTGCTGAGTTGCTTAAACTTCTAAGCTTCTCAAGTTGACACAATGAATCAACCATTACAACACAGCTAGTGTGTAAATAGCTGCTCCAGGGCATGTGCTCTACACCCTAGGATGTAGAATTGCTGAATCACTTAGCTAAGATTCTAAACTTCTCAAGTTGACATAATGTATCAACCATTACAATGTGAGACCTCTCTATCAAATTTTTCTGTATTTTTAATGATGCTTTGAGATATTCATTATTCAGTATTTCATTTGTCAGTTGATCCTGTGAATTTTATTATTTTGATACTATTGCACATGGAATTGTTTTCATGTTTGTTTATAAAAATGATCCTGCAGTTGGTGGGGTATTGTTGATTTCTGGGGTGCTCTCAAGTCATCTTTCCTTTTTGTCCCTGTACAAAGGACTTGATTTTTTTTTTAATAATGGTGCTAATCTGTTTAGCAGCTATATCTCCTTTGGCTTCAGCTTTATACATGGCTCCTTCTGGGCCAAAATTTAAGTTCTTTGAAATTTCCTGCTTTGTCTTTTCCATCTAATTCTTGCTATAAACCTGGCTAAAAGCATCCAGTAGCAATCATTCAACAGCCTAAAAGTTTGACTGTCTTGAGATTTCCTCCATTTGATTAATTAGTCTGCTACTCTTAACCCAAGTCTCTTGGAAAGTCTCAGGACATAGTCAAATTTCAGCCAGAGTATTATACATGTGGCCTCAATTTCAACTGCCAGTGGAGTTCTGAGTCTGGCCTCTACTTCCCACATTTTTATCAGCATTCTGGTCTTCTGAGTTCTGACCATAATCAGCTATTGGGCTCTACTTACAGCATTCTGCAGCTTCTCTAGTCTGTATCTCAAAACTCTTCCAAACTCCCTCTACAAATTAGTTCCAAAGATTTCTAAACTATGTGGCCAGGTATAATCATAGCAACAACCACACTTCTCAAGTACCAATTTTCTATTATAGTCAGCTTTTTTACTGCTGAGACACAATACTTAATAGTCACAGTTTAAAGGAGGAAAGGTTTAATTTGCTCAATTTCAGTCCAGAGATATCATGGTAGAAGGGCACAGTGGACCAAAGCTACTTAGTTTATTGTGGCTGGTAAAAGGCTGTCAGAGAAGAAGAGGTAAGGAACTAGACACAAACATAAAGGCAATGTCACCATAACCCACTCAGACACAGCCTAAGTATACTCTACTAATCTCCTGAGCAAATTCAAGAGCCATTCAATTTAAAACTCCACCCTAACCACCAAAATGATATAGTGATTGAAAAACTTTACACTACCAGGGAAATTCCAGTTGGTCATGATCTATAATCATTTTCATATATTCTTAGATTTGGTTCAAAAACATTTTTGTTGAGGACTAATGCATCTATATTTATAGGAAATATGGGTTTCCAATTTTCTTTTTAATCCTTGTCTATTTGTGGCACAAGGATAGTACTGGTCTCATAAAATGAACTAAGCTGTGTTTTCATCTCTGCTATTGTTTTGAAGAAATAGAAATCATTTTTTTAAACAAGATAAAGTTGGTATATTTTTTTCTTTATTCCTTCTACTGAGTTCTAAAATCCCTGGATATTATCGATTAAACAAACCATAAGAAGATTCTGAGGCAAAACATCTATGGGTCTCATTATCAAAGGAATGACATGGTGGTACATTCTCTGAGTTTTCTTTTTGCTTTATATCTCCCATATTTGGAGCCTGAAAAGCTGGAAATGTGGAAATGCCAATATATACAGACAAATGATCTTTCAAACTACAAGAGCAGGAGATGTGCAATACAGCAAACCCAAATCCTTTTAAACAATAATTGCTCTATCCAGCCAAAGACCATGGAAGTAAAACAAAACAAGAAACCAACCTTACAACCTCAGCAAGGCTGAGTGAAAAACTTAGACTTTTCTCTCAGGACACTGTCACTAGGCTCTACAGTTCCCCCTCCAGTTGATATCACAGACATCTAAGTATGAAGTCAAGACATTCAATCTTTCTATGTGGTAATGAAATTCATTCATCATAATGTCATTGGGGACCATATAGGGAACTGGGACTTCCAAGTCCACCTGAGAGTAATGAAATATCAGAGGAGGCCTCATAAGACTGGACACCAGTGCCAGCCCAGAGGTAACAAAGAGCAACTCCTGAGGGAGTCCATGGGACTCAGTGGGAATCAGAATGTGATCCCCATTCACCAGTAACAAAATGTTCCTCTTTCCTCTGTCAGATTAGCATCAGAAGAAGCCAGAGTTTCATAATACTCAAATATCCTGGCTTCAATAGGAAATAGTATCAAACTTAGAGCTAAGGAATTCTCAACTAAAATTTAAAAGACCATCCATAGATCCCAACACTAAGAAGACAGAAATGTTAGAATTATCTAACAGAAATTTTAGAGTAGCATCATAAGAATACCTCAACATGCAATAACAGAAATGCCTAAACAATAGACAATACCAGCAAAAGACAAATGACATAGAGAAGAGCCAACCAATGATTATCTTAAAATTTAAAATACAACAGCTAAACTACAAATTCCAATGGGTGAATCCAGCAACAGAATGGAAGGGAGAGAGGGGAGAATCACTGAACTCATATCAAGTATTGTAAAGGACATAGATGGATATGGCTCACATCGCTGGTAGGAGCATTAATCAACACAATAATGTTTGAAAATAATTTGACATGCTTTATGTAGTTAAACACTTGCACACACTTCAACTCTAGTAATTCCACTCATGAGTATAAACCCAAAAGATAGTCTTGCACATGAATAGCAGGTGACATGTATAAGAACATTTAGAACAGCAATATTCTTACCCTGGAAAGCATATCACAAGGAGATTGATAATGTATCATGCTATATTCATTCAGTGAAATGTTATGTCAAAGTAAAAACAAGTTATTGCTGCATAATAGGAACAGAAGGTTCTCAGTAACAATATTGGGTAAATAAAGCAGTACCCAGAAGACTACATACAGTATAAAAATCTTTTAAAATAAATTTTGCAACTAAACCAAATTCTTTGCTTTGGATATTCTTGATTCATTTATTATTTTCTTTGTTTATTTTTAAATCAGAGAATCAACAAAATTAGTAACACTAAGGAGAAGCCAAGGTGATAGGCTAGAGAAACTTCATTGGTAGAAGTAAGTTATCACTAATGTTTTAGTTCTTGGATGGAGTAATAAGTTCATTGGCATTCATCATACTACTAGAATGTATTCTTAACCACACAACATAAAAGTGGTTTATGAGTAAATTAAAGATGATAGTTTGACATAAATCAGGCTGATGACTCACCAATTTACTCTCTTGAGGTCCATTTGGGAAAGATAAATTCTGATAAACACTTTCTTTTGGCTAAACCAGCTTATATCTGTGAGTTATAGTCAGATTTCAGAGACATTTCATCTTTTCTGAGAAATTTGTTTTTAAAAGATGATAATTTTAAACAAGTGTTTGTTTTGTTTTGTTTAGAAAAGGTATAATTTTAAGTCTTTGCATTCTCCCCACTCCATTTGAACAAACTTAGAAACTAGCAAACTTTCTCAGGTGAGGTACTATAAAGCTTGTGCCGTCGGCCTGTCTTTTCCTGGGTACACCACCCCATCTGGGGGTGAGGAATTGCTCCTCTCAGCTTCACCTTTCCAGCATCTCTATCTGTGCACATAGCCATGAATTTTTTTATGACTCATACAGTGACTGCTAAATATTTCACTCGTCTTGTTGAGCATGTCTTCACAAGTTATTTTGTCAGAAGCTCCCTTTAAGTTAACATCTTCACAGACAACATCATTATAAATATGGTGACCTAAGAGGAATAAAACAAACATATTATTCAGGCTCATGCCTTCAGACATCTGCAATGGAAAGAACAAGGTTAAGCCCTGCCTCTCAGTCAGTTGCTTAAATATAGCTACGGAACACATTAAAATACGTATCATAGCAAAGCATCACTTAGTGATTGTCTTCTTTCAGATTGGCAGCCTCATGAGACCCAGGACAGATTTAAGGTTTCATCCAATGATTTCCTTTTAATGAGAGGACAAGGGAGAGAAAGGCAATGACTATCTGCTCATGTTAGTAACTGAGGATTCAATACACTTGAAAAGTTGTTCATTTAGTGGTGCTTTTCATTACATAGTCCTAACCAAGACACATCTGTTTTCAGCTACAAGTATTTTATTTTAAATTAATATTATCAATTATTAAATCACAAGCTTCACAAAAGTAGTGCTGTGGGTTTTGTCATATGGCTTTATCTTTTCATGTCCACCAAACTTTAGAGAAACATTTTAATTAAGACACTAAGGTCGGACTTCCAAGAAGATGGTGGAACAGTAAGCAGCAGAGTAAACAGCCTCTCTGAGAGATACAGTCCAGATGCTGGAAATAGCATCATGGTGAAGATAAGACGGAAGGAAGTGGGTCCCCTGGACCCAGGAAGAATCTAAAGTGAGAATTGAAACCCACAGAAAGAGTAAAAAAGAAAAACTTAAATGAAGAAGAACGTGGTAGCCAGACCTACTGTGCTATTGGGACCTGGGGACACATGATCAAGGTGGCATGATGGCTAGTGACCCTGGAAGCCTCTGTGGAGAGAGGCAGCTTTGGAAGGGAGTGGCAGTGACAGGAGCAGCGGACCTGGAAGACTGCACTGGCTGGTGGTGAGTGCAGAGGACTCTGTCCTCCCAAGGGACAGAGCAATTGGCTGGGAGCCATTTTGGAATTGGGCTGAATAAACCCAGAACCAGAACTGCTCCTGGCTTCCTCCAGCAGCTCCTAGCTGGCGCAGACCCGTGGAAATTGTTCCAACTGAGCCCTGCCCCTGTGCACATCCTAGAGCCACTGTGAGTTTCCCTGGGTAGCCAGTTGGGTATGGAAGCTGCGGCTAGCCCACCCTTGCACACACTCCAGGAGCAGTAGTGGAGGATTGCATTGGTGACCAGCCTAAGTCCTCAGGTGGTAGCAGCCCTGTCCCTGTGTGCATTCCACAAGCCATCAGGGAGGAAACACAAGTTGGGAAAAGCAGCAGACAGCCCTGCACTAGTGCACCCAATGGCCACCATCAGATACCCATAGCCAGTACTGTGTAGAAGAACCAAACAGTCTCACTTCAGAGAAATTGTAGCCAATGCAGGAAGTGCCTGGGACCCCACATCCACATGCCAGAAGGATGCAGAAATATGTCAAGACAAAGAAGCAAAAAGCAGTCTCTGGCCTCCAATCTAAGCAGAGCAAGTCCAGAAGATGCAAACACAGAAGAGATTGGGAGTTTCACACCTCAAGTTTCTGAAGCAATGACAAGTGAAGTAAAGAAACAACTTCATGAGGCTATAAAAGAAATTAGAATAGAAATACTAACTCAGATAGAAGAAGAAATGAAAAACATAATAAAAGAATTGCTAAACATCTCTAAAGAAGACATAGATGAAAAAATGGAGGAGCACAGGAAAATGAGGGAAACCTTGAATGAGCAATACAAAAAAGATTTAGAATACATGAAACAGATTCAAAGAAATATCCAGGAAGTCAAAAACTCCATTGAAAGTTGGCAAAACCACTTGAAAGAAACTGAAGATAGACTTTCAAATCTTGAAGACAGGTTTGCAGCTTGTGATCACAAAAAGAAAGAGCTCTTAAAAATAACAAGGAACCTGGAAGTAACAATTCAATGGCTGCAAGACAATCCAAAGAAAGATAACTTAATAAAAGATGTGAGTGAAAAAGCAGGGGTCAACACAAATGACATTAAAAGTCTATTTACAGAAATAATATCAGAAAACTTCCCAAGCATGGGAAAAGGAAATGACATTCAGATAAATGAAGCACATAGAACTCCAGCTAAAATAACCAAAATAAATCTACAACCAGACATATAAATAATCAAGATCCCAGAAATTCAACACAAAAACAGAATATTAAAAGCTGTTAGAGAAAAGAAATAGATCACCTATAAAGGAAAAGCCATCAGAATCATTACAGCCTTCTCAACACAAACCATCAGGTCAAGAAGAGCGTGGAGTGAAGTATTTCAAGTCCTGAAAGAAAACAACTTCCAACCGAGATTGATGTACCCTGCAAAACTATCTTTCAAAATTAATGGAGAAACAAGATGCTTCCATGATAAATAACAACTGAAAGAATTAATAACCACCAAACCAACCCTACAAAGAGTACTGAAGGACATTCTAGAGAGAGATAAAAAAAGACCACAGCTCCAGTGGCAGAGGGGTATCACTGAGCAGGGTAGACAACTGAATGTAGAGGAAAAGTAGGCAGCCAACAGCAGGAAAATAGCATGACAGAGATGAGGCAGTGCATGTTTGGCCATAGCCATTAATGAAGATGGCCTCAATTCACCAATAAAAAGAAACACAGGCAGAGTGGATTAGGAGACAGAATCTGTCAATATGCTTTATACAAGAAACACATTAAACTTGAAAGGGAATTCATAGACTGAAAGTTAAAGGAGAGAGAACAATGCTCTATGTGACATGGAACCAGAAAAAAGTGGGGGTAGCTTGCCCATTAGCTGCAGAGTGGACAAGAAAGACATGGCATTTTTATCCAATGGAAAGCTAGTCAGCTATAAAGAAAGATAACCTCAAGGCTTTTGTAGGTAAATGGATACAGCTTGAGATCATGCTCATGGATGAAATGATTCAGAGTTACATGAGTGAACATCATACTGCCTCCCTAGTATTAAAAATTAAAGGAGTTACAGGGATCCAAAATACACAATACATATTGTGAAAGTGAAAGGGGAGGAAATGGCCAAAAAGGAAAGGTAGTGACCACTGTTAATCTATTATTGTGATTTAAATCCCTTATAATTTTCATTGTTCTGTTTAGTTTTGTTTTACTCTGTTTCAGTTTGTCTAATTTTATTATATTTGATGGCATGGATAGTTATTTCGAAGATAACAAAATGTATTATGATAACCATTATTGATTTCCTATTATTTTGTTTTGAAACCCTGCCTTACTTTAATTGTTTTATTTTGAGTAATTTTATTCCATTTTGATTTGTTTGAGTGTATTATGTCTGATGATATAGGCAACTACTTAGAAGACAACAAGAGGCATTTTGGTAACCACTGTTGTTTTACTATTGTTTTGAAGTTCTGTATTGCTTCCATTGTTTTGTTTCGATTGATTTTATTCTGTAGTATTATTTTGATTTTATTATGCCTGATGGTATGGGCAGTTATTTTGAAGATAACAAGAGACATTATAGTAGCCAATATTGATTTCCTTTTATCTTTTTTTTAAGTCATGTACCATGTTCATTGTTTTGTCTTGATTGACTCTATTCTGTTTTATTTTGTTTGGTTTTATTCTCTTCAAAATAAAATTAAATTAAATTAAAATAAAATAAAATAAAGTAAAAAGAAAAAGAAGCTAAGGCTGCTGGTCCTCTCAGTGAACAGAGGAGAGCTCCGTCCTACTAAGACCTGAATGCACCTCCTGGAATCAAAGGAAGGCTTCTAACTTCCTGTTTTCAGCTATAATTTTGGTATTTTGGAAACAGAATGCTGAAATTGTTTATCATTTAAAAGACAAAGAATGATAGTAATTTAAAAAATAAGATCAGGGACTAAAAGAATACCATGGTATTGGTAAAAATCAGTGCAATAAGAAGCAAAAGGAAGTACAGTTTGCAAGATCTTCAGCTGAACAGTTTGCCATAATTAAGGTAAGAAATTTGAGCCTACTGATAAAAGTTGATGGCTTTTGATAGGCTGAAAAACTCAGTTGTGTCTACAGTGAAACATGCATGAAAACATACAAACAAGTAAAAACTAAACTCTACCTATGGTGGCCTCCAGCACTTCTGGGAATGCTGACATTGCCGATTCCTCCTTCTTGGCAGCCACAGAGGCTGCGCCAGCCAAACATCATTTGTCCTCATCACTCTTCTGATACCAGCAGACTTAAGAGCACAGATTTGTTGAGAATACAAAACAATTTTCTAATCACTCATTTCTTATGAATTGTCTAATGTATATAACTTGGTGATCTTCATTTACTTGTACATGCATATTTTAAAATATTTTAGTT
This sequence comes from Dasyprocta punctata, assembly GCA_004363535.1. Taxonomy (NCBI): domain Eukaryota; kingdom Metazoa; phylum Chordata; class Mammalia; order Rodentia; family Dasyproctidae; genus Dasyprocta; species Dasyprocta punctata. The sequence goes on from RJWM01018484.1 coordinate 37,123, forward strand.
ATAAGAATTAAAATCTGCATTTCTCCAAATTGTCAGGTAAAATTAGTTTTCCTGGGCTATCTACATACTCATTCTGGTACTTTTAGTTACCCTTGGTTAAATCTGTATGAGATGTGCAAAATTAAAGAGTCAGGCTGATGCACTGCTTATTTTTTCAAAAAAGAAACTTAAAAACCCAGAGAAAAATGAGTAAAATAGGAATTTCCAAAGATAAAATAATTTTTAAAGCACTAATAATACTGGAGTTTAGAAACTAATGAAATGTGTATCTCACTTCATACCATATGTGTGTTTTTCTGATAAATTTTAAGCTTAACTTTTATAAATAAGGTCACATTTTGAATGGGCTGGAAAGGTCACTTTTTAAAACAATAAAAACCTTCAGTAATCAAGCCATTTGCACCACATACTCACTGTATTAGTTGTCTGTGACCACAAACAGCTTCAAAGAACACAGTGCATCATTTCAGCTTCCGTAGGTCAGGCTCTGGGCCCAGCTTAGCTGGGCTTCCAGATGCCAGGTCCTGTGAGGGAGAAAGGAAGATGTTATCAGGGTCACAGTCTCATCTGAGAGGTGGGCAGTGACCAGACCAGTATTTATGTGTCCTTACAATAACATGGCTGAAATCCAGCTTTTGCCCCGCTCCCCCAATAAGCTGCTCTTCCAGTATCTTCCCCAACGCAGTTAATAGCACCTCAATTCTTCTAATTAGACTAAAATTGCTGGAGTCATCCTTGACTCCTCCATTCCTCTGATGGCCCACGTGCAAATCTGTCAGCAAATCCTGACTCCACCTTAGGATATATCCAGTATATGGCCACTTCGTACCAGTTTCATTACTACTACCCTGATGCAGGCCACTGTCAGCTCCTAAGGGGATTATCACAATAATCTTCTAACTCATATCTCGACCTTGCTCATTTAGTCAACTCTTAACATAAGGTCTCAAGATAATCCTGTCAAATGTTAATTCTGTTGAAAACCTTCTATCTTTCCAGCTCACTGAGACTTAAAGACAGTTTTCAGTGTGGTAACAGAACCCCTGCATTTTCTGTTTCCCACCCTCAATTGCTCAGTTAGCACTCTGACGCTCCTTTCTTCCACCATCCCACTTGCTCACTCTACTGGAGCACACAGCTTTCAGGGCCTTTTCTGGACCCTCCACAGGCCCCTCCCACATCCGGGCCCTTCCAGCGGGTGTACCACTCTCTGCAGCTCTCCTCCTTCAGGCAGCCCCATAGGTCTCTGTCTGCCTGAGGGTTTTGTCAGGTCTTCCCCTCAAGGTCTTCCTCCGTCCCCTTGTTTAAA